>QLOD02000030.1:15838044-15853012 GCA_003260245.2 Sideroxylon spinosum
AACCTAAAAATTAAATAACATAGGCTCCCTATGAATTCGACCTCGGACTCACCGAGTTTAAAACTACGACTACCCTCATGAACTTGAGAGGAAGAACCCAAATACATTTTAGGGTCAGTCATAAGGCTATCAACTTCTTCTTTGATTGCCTTAAGAACTATCTTTTTAACCTTTTTGGGTGTAATTACATTCACTTTAAAAGCTTGAAGAAAGCCAACCAAGTCTTCCATTCTCATCTGATCTATGTTTCTTATCTCTTCAATCATTTTCACTTTTGATTCATAGGATGAGGGATTAGATTGAAGAATTTTCTAATAATTATAGGATTAGGGGTAAACTCACCAAGACTGAAGCAAGAATTCACAATGTTGATCAGCTATCCATAAAAATGATCAAAGGTTTTTGACTTTCCTATCCTCAATTCTTCAAACTCTGTGATGAGTTATTGTAGATTAGATCTTCTTTCCCTAGGATTTCCCTCATGAGTGACTTATAGAATTGTCCAAGCCAATTTGCTGCTTCAACAGCTAGAAATCCTTTGGAACTCATAAGGGAAAACAGTTGTGAAAATTGCATGGATTTTCTTGAAGTTGTATTCAGTATTCTTCAAGTCTTCACTCCAAAGATTGATGGATTTATCTTTATCATTACCTTTAACTTCGATAGAAGGAGGGCTCCAACGTTTTTGAACCACATTCCAAACTTTGATGTTCATCGACATCAAGTGGACTGTCATATGAGACTTCCAATAGGTGCAAGTAGAACCATTAAACTATGGGGGATGAGTACTTGATACTTTTTTACGTGCTGGATCCATTGATACTAACTTATCAAACTCTCACCTTTGGAAGTACAAAAAACTAAAACAGGCAAACCCATTCTAATAGCAATTAAAAAAAATACAATAAGCGTATAACCAATAGATTACACAACTACAATACAGAAAATTGAAAGAACTTAGGGATTTAATGTGAAAAATCCTAACTGAAAAAAACCAAAAATTTCTTTCACTATATAAGTTGGGTTTCAAAGTTACCAATCGACACCCCTCGATCCCTTGCTTTGAACTTTACTTGTATCCAAATGACGAACCCTCACTAGCAAAAGACCAATCTTCAACCCCTGAGGATCATGAATACAGATGTGTGAAGTTTTGGCTGACTGACGAAGAAAGCTTTTGAAGTATTGTAGTATCTTTTTGTTTCACGTTCTCTTTCTAAAAAGATCTCTATTTATAAAGCACTCAAATAATCTAAATGTGCATAGGATTATATAGTTTACTATTTCCAAAATTTTAGGAGACTTTTCAAAATCATTTGGAAAAGTTTCAAACCTTTCTAAATATGAGGAAACCTTCCTAAAAATATTTTCAACCTCCTCAATCAATAAGAAACTTCTCAAAAAATCTTCGGACTTAGACTTTTGACATGTTAGCCAAATACCTAAAAATACAAGTTTAAAATCAATATCTTTTTATTAATTTGCCAATTACAAAAATAAACATAATAATAATGCAAAATATGATAATAAGTTAAAGTGGGAATGGATTCTATTTCATTCTATTTCCACATATCAAACATAGTCTAAGAGCTTACTAACTTCGCAAGTTTCTATTGCCACCTACCGTTTCTATTGCTAACCAAAGGTTTACCCGGGTCACTACTAGAAAAAGGTTGATTATCAACTGACAAAATCAGTTGGTAATAAGTTAAATTCGTTTGGTAATCATGGATTACCAACTGATTATCAACCGATTTTGGTCGGTGGCAAAAACCCTAGTTGGTAATGTTTACCAACCAAATTTTTAAGGTCGGTTGGTAATTACCAACCGAACTTCGGTTAGTAAATTAAATAATCAGTTGGTAATTTGTTATTGGTATGAAATTAAAGTTCAAAATTTTGGTTGGTAGTTAGCAACCGAAGTTGTTATTGCCAACTGATTCTTTGGTTGGTAATTGCCAACCGATTTGTTAGTTGGTATTGTTTAACTTTCGGTTGATAATTTGTTATTGAATATTAAATTGATATTTCATAATATATCAACCGAGATTAGCTCTATAGCAACCGATATTATTAGTTAGTATTTTACCCATAGAAATGTAAGTTGGTAAACTACCAACCGAAATGTAGTTGATAATTACCAGCTGCTATTATTGGTCTGTAATAGTCAAATTTTTGGTTGGTAATTTACCAACCATTTTATCAATCGCTAAATTGTCTGTTGTTAATTTTTCCAACTGTTGTGATTGGTTGGTAATTTTAGTAGTTGAAAAATCACCAACCAAAGTTTTAGTTGCTAATGCTTATGGTTGCCAACCAAATTCGGTTGGTAAATTCGGTTGGTAGTTTACCAACTGGTTAAAATAGTTGGTGATTAAACCTTTATTACCAACCTATTGCCAACTTGTATTTAACATAACAACTCCGTAAAATAATACAATCAAGACACACAAAATCATCCATTCAATAAAAATCCCATAAACTCAAATCCAGTTGACATCATTAATTCACTAAAAAGCATATAAAACTTACAAATTAAAACAAAGCATAGAGTGAAAGTTCAACAATGTCTAAAACAAACAAGTTCATAATTCCGATCCAAGTTATCAAGGATCATTAGAAGGCGCATCCTGTGATGGATCCAATCCTTTGAGCTGCCTAACCTGCTGTGTTAGGGATGGAACTTCAGATTTAAGATGTTCATTTGTCTCTTTTAGCTCTCCAAGATACACACTAAGAGCTTTTCGCACAGACTCCTCAACACTTTGCTGAAATTTTGTTGTTTGAACATAGTCTGACGGCTGTGCTGATGAACAGGATGAAAAAGAGGACGATTTATAAGCAGTGAAGTTCTCTAAGCAACTAGACCTGAGGGATCCCATGCCATAAACTGTCCTTCCCTTCTTTGGTGGTCCCACAACTCGTAACCAAACATCAATCTTGTTCACTAGTGGAGGCTGCTCTCCTTCAGGTGTTTGGCTAGTAATTTGTGCCATTTCCTTTACCAATTCTTCCTGGTACTGGCGCTATCACAACAATATGATACAAGAAACATAAAGTAAACGTAAAATGTAGTTAATATGCTTTAACTTATCTTATAAGTAATATAAAGACAATAAAGCTAAATCTCGCGTATATGAAAAAGAATCAATTATTCAATAATGTCATCTAAAATTAATCAACTTCAACATCCCTAGGATCATATCCAATCACAATCTATAGCAAAATGTAAATACAAAATTTTCACCAACATTATTACAAATGAATCGACATTCCCAAGACCATGAACAAAATTGTTTAAATTCACTCGGGCAAATTATAGAATATATATAGAATATTCAAATTACATCCAATATGACCTAATAGTTGCATGAGTTAAAGAGTAACAATCACATCTATTACATTGAACTAATGGACTTTGATAAAAGATAGATGATATATATCCAAAAATTAAAATTAAAACTAATTACACATCCCCTTTGTTAAATGAAAGTGAAGTAGAATCAATTAGACAGCTTGCAACCTATACACATTAACTAAAAGTAAAGTAAACTAGTTTTAGATATATATCCCTCAGACTATATCTAAGAGCAATTAACGCCACCAAGACCATATTCAAACCAATCAATCACTTCCAACACCTCCAAGAGCTAATAATATTATTGCGAATGAATCAAATCTAACACCTCGACCACCATATTGAAGAAACAATCAAATCCAACACCTTCAACACCATATTGAAGAAATAATTACATAGAAATATAAAAAATCAAATTATGATACTTACGTGTACATAGAAATGTAGAAAATCAAATTATGATGCTTATATAGGTTTCCTCTGACCGCTTGTCAAAAAATACAGGTTGTGGCCCCTCATGATCCACCTCTTCCCCCGCTAGCATTAGGCATTCTCTTTCAAGCGCCTGCTCAACCTCTTCTTCAATATTGGTCGTGTGGGTGAAAAGATAAACATCACACTGCGAATAGTCCCTTTGATATTTCTCCTCCTACATTTATTTTAATCATGAAATAAAGAGATAGTGTATGTTAATCAAAGACTAAAAACTAGTTAATTCATAACTTACGAATAAATTTAGAGAGATTGTATTACCAATTTTCTTTTGTGCACTGTGGCTGGGATGGATCCTCCAGAATGATGTGAACCTCCACAGTCACTCTTTCTATTTATCGACATAATTCTTAAGAGCTTCTTGTATCCTTCACTATCCCAAAGTGCTCGCAACTCCTTATAGTGCTCAACTTTGATAAACTCATGCTTGACTTCCCCATTGCAAACTTGATCCATCAAGTATTTGTAACTTTTATTGCCTTTCTTTTCCCACATTGTCCTCATGATTGCATTATATTTGGCATCCACATTGCCAATAAGAATTGTCAAATCACTTAAGCCAACGCCTATATGTTCCTAACTAAATCACAAAAAGAAAAAAAAAAAAAAAACACCACTTACTGTCCACTCAGCATACCATATGTCCCTAACTGAAGGTGGGACTTTCGTCCAGCTGGGGTATGGCCCTAAAAACATGCTTTACACAATTAGTAGAATGGATCGCACAGGTTTGTTGTTAGGTTTGGCATTGTAAAGAATTCTACAATGAAATAAAAATTACCAAAAAAACTATTAAACAAAATGGCTAATGTCAGAATTGAAAAAGAAAAATTACTAGGGTTAAAAAATGTAGACATACAAAATAATAGATAACTATTGTACATCAATGTTAAAAAGAATCCACTTACTCATCTTCTTCAATCCAAACATATATCTTGCCCTCAGATGAAGCATCAAGAGTTGAAGATGAAGAAGCTGGCTACACAACCTCAGGGCTTAGAGTAGGTTGCGACTGATCATCAGGAGTAGGTTGGGACTCATTATAAACATCAAGAGGCATAGACTGAGACTGGGCCTGAGTATTAGGGGTATGTTGGACTTGATCATTAGGAGTACATGGAAAATGAGATGAAGTAGTGCCCGCACCTAAGCTATTCTCGGGCCCTGAAGTCGGCTGGGCCTGATTACTTGGGGTATGAGTAGACAGCCAATATGAGGGTGTAGAAGACTCAAAGACAAGAGTAGATGTTGTTTCACGGTTGGTTGAGGGCAATCCAGCTCACTGCCGTCCTCTCCTAGTATTAGATTCTGCATGACCCAATTTCTTGCCACGTGCCATAACTGAAGACAACACATTAATTACTCATGAGAACAAGAGTATAAATAGTACACTATTCCAATTAAAAACAGAAAATTCGATGATGCTCCTTTAATCAAAATAAATACATATAACATTAATGTTACAAAAAGATATTCTAAGTATAATTCAAACTATTAAACAAAGTAGATTGAATAAAAGACACTCACTTAGGAAAGTAAAAGCAAAAATAATACACTATTTCAATTAAAAGAGACATATTAGAGGACAACTTTATAGGTCCCAGAAAATAAATTCAACCAAAATGTTACAAAGAGATGGTCAGCTATAATTCAAACTATAAAACAAACTAAGCTTATTTAATCACTCTCGTTGTTGTAATCGCTACTTAATTCATTTTTTGTTTCATAGATAGGATCCTGTAACTCTTCTTCGCTAGAACTAGAACTACTTGAGAACTCGATTTCATCCTCTTGTAAATTAACATTACTCATAGGCTCTACTGCATCAAAAGTACCGCATGATCTCTGAGACTATCCAACTGATCATCTACAATATCAATATCTAAAGCTTGAACTCTATCCTCTTGCAATGTAGTATCTACTATCGTAATTTCTAAAGTCTTTCTTGCAACTACTGAACAAACATGTAACCAATTCGCAGTATCTCTTCTCTGACTTAGGTATGGTAAGAAACACACTTGGGTGGCTTGATATGCAAGTGCAAATGGCTCATATTTTCTCCATAATCTCTTGTGATTAATATCAACTAATTTGTGCTTCGAATGGATTCTCACTCCCACATCTTGTCGTGGATCATACCAATTACAATGGAACAAATAAACCTGTTTCATTGGCATTCCTGGGCACTCTAACTCCACTACTTCCTTGAGCACACCATAATAATTCACCATGTTCTCATCATCATCGTTAGTACCTTTTATGCATACACCACTATTTATAGTTGTTTTTCCTTTACTATGGGCAACAGTGTGAAAGTTATACCCATTAACGAAAAACTGTGACTAAGTTCGAACAATTCTCTTTGGTCCCCAAGCCATGTGCTTTATTTCCTCATTTGCTACATTGTTGATTGGATCATGTGCCTAATTTCCACACATACAAAGACAATTTTTAAGTATTGAGTTAAACAGAAAATTTATTTTGAAGGTAAAGACGCTTGATCATACTTATGTATCTTTCAAAACACTGAACAAACTCTCTTTTCAATGCTCCTTCAATCTCGGATTCCGACATTATAGTCACATTAATACGTTTTTCAGCCTTAAATAATCTAGATTTTAAATAAATATCAAAGAGCAAGTTATAAAACCAAATGAGTCATTTCAAATCACTAAACAAATGAATGACTTACTCTGCATAAGTTGGACTTCTTCGGTATTCAACAACACATATAGTGCCTCCGTATTATATTCCTTATCTATTAGGAATCTTGTTTTTGAAGCACCTGATGGACGTCCCGAATAACTAAACGTTGAAATACTTGAAGGGCTTCACTCCTCACAATCACCATCATCATTTCACTCGACTCTTTTACCCTTTTTTCGGACATGAGGTTCAAAGTAATGGGCGCAAAAACTTGACACTTCCTCAACTATGTACGCATTACATATTGAAGCCTCAACTCTTATCTTATTCTTCACTTCCTTTTTCAAATTGTACAAGAACCTAAGAATAGAGAATTATCAGCATACAATAAATAATAGATAATTTATACAATTTATAAATATTTGACTAACCTTTCAAATGGATACATCCACCTATATTGTACAGGTCCTCCAACTAGAGCTTCGTAGGGTAAATGGATTGGCAAGTCCTCCTCCATTGAATCAAAAAAGCTGGGGGGTAAAATTTTCTCTAATTTGCATATGATGGCAGCAATGTTTTCTTCTAATTTAAGTATTTGATCATCGCGCAACATTCTAGAAGCCAGGTCTTTGAAGAACACACTCAATTCTATCAATGCTTTGCACACACTATCGGGAAGCAAATAACGAAATACAATAGGAATCAATCGAATCATGAAAACATAACAATCATGACTCTTGAGACGTACAACTTGCATTCTCTTATGCCCCCACATCTTGATAGATTTGAGACATAACCATCTAGAAATTGCAAAGATTTGATCCATTCTAACAATATTTTTCGATCATTTTTGTCCAAAGCAAGCCCTTGGTTTTTTGGTACCTCCCTCACATAATTCCAAGTCATTCCGATGGAAAATTTCTTGTAAATCTCTCCTTACATTGTCATTGTCTTTTGTTTTCCCTATCACATCAAATATAGTATTGATGATGTTGTCAAAACAAAGTTTAATAATGTGCATAACATCAAGGTTGTGCCTAATAAGATTAGTCCTCCAATATGGTAGACTTCAAAATATACTTTGCTTACTCCAATTATGATATTCTCCTTGACCTTTAGGTATGTCATCCCCACCATTTTCAAGGACGGTAGGCAAATTCTTTACTCCGGCCCAAATTTGATCCCCGCTTAACCTTTGTGCAAGTGGTGAATTCTCAATTTGATTCTTCCTAAATAAAGTCTTATTCTTTCGAAAAGGGTGATCAGATGGTTGGAATTGACGATGACAGTCGAAGAAGCATTGCTTGCGAGAATGTTGAAGCCTAAATGCTTTTGACTTTTCCATGCAATATGGGCACGATAATCTACCTGTTGTACTCCATCTAGATAACATGCCATAAGCTGGAAAGTCACTGATTTTCCACATCAGAGCAGCCGGCATTTGAAAATTTTACCTCATTGGAATGTCATATGTAGGAAATCCTACTTCCCATAACTGTATCAACTCATCCAGCAAAGGTTGTTAATACACATCTAACTTCTTCTTAGGGTTTTTGGGACCGGTATTAGCAGTAAGGAACATGTATGGTGTTTTCATACACATCCCAGGTGGCAGATTATACGGCGTTACTATCACAGGCCAGCAAGAATACTGCTTACCAGACTGTTCAAATGGAGTGAAACCATTAGTAGAAAGTCCGAGTCTTACATTTCGAGACTCAGCAGAGAATGTGGGGTGGGCGCGATTCAAAGATTTCCAAGCCTCTACTTCGAAAGGATGACTCATGCTTCCAAAAAAAGGTTTGTGCTCTGCATGCCATCTCATATGCTTAGCTGTTATCATTGACGCATACAAACGCTGTAATCTTGGTGTTAATGGAAGGTAGTGCATTCTTGCATAGGGTACGTTCTTCTCCACTCCTGTACTCTTTTTTTTTTTTTTGCTTCCATCTGAGATGATTACAAAAATTACATTCTGCCAATCTCTCATATTCTTTCCTGAAAAGCATACACCCATTAACATAACACTCTATTTGTTCATATGGAAGCCCCAAACCAGAGGTAATTTTTTTTGTCTCATAAAATGTTTTGGGCATTTTATCCCCTTCAGGTGTAACATCCTTAATGAGTTGACATATAGCATCATAATAGGCTTCAGGTAAGTTGTAATTGGACTTGATATTCAAAAGCCGAGCAACTGTAAACAAATGAGATTGACCATCACACCTGGGCCACAAAGGCTCATCATAGCATTTAGCAAGTCATAGAACCTCTGTGCACTTGCATTAGGCATCTCATCCATTCGAACAGGTTCATTTGTTGTCTTATCATATGCAACTGCATCAAACACCACGTCCTTAAATGAATTAAGATTTGAAAGGGTTGTTTCACTTGCAGTGCCAACCTCTTGGTCATTTCTATGATTTGAAGGGAAAATGTATGGCTCCCTGGGCATGCCATTCATATCCATTTCGATACAAATGAAGTTTTACATTGTCAACGTCAGAATACTTTTGATTCTTGCACTTCGAGCATGGACACCTAATTTTTCCCGTACTAGTAAAATTTACTTGCATAGCTATAAATTGAACAAATTCATCAACTCACGTTGAAACTCTAATGTTATTTCTTTTTTATCAAGCATGAGACTATTGTACATCCATGCTCGATCAACCCTCATTGAAGGAACCTATATCACAAAAAAAATAGAAAAAAGGTACACATATTTTTTTAAAAACCTCAAAACCTCAAAACTTCATGTCTAGATGGTTCTATATCAGCTACATCAACCAGGATTAAATCATTTGCCAAGGTACACACATTTCCCTAAATTGGTTACTCTCAAATCACAAAGAGATCAATAAAATTCTCCTAGTACACATAGGTATATCCAACAAAAGCCAAAACACGAACTAAAAAAAAGTCAAACGAGACCAGTGTGCGAGCAAATGAAGCAGAAAATATAGAAAAAAAATCAAAACAAACAATTTATCATTCAAGTGACAACATTTATAAGATTAATTCACTAACACAGGAAATAAATTTAGTTTACACCTGCTAAATAAGTAAATCAGTAATTCAGCTGACTCCAAGCCCTAGACCAAAATTTTAAATTCTACTCCTAAACTTCTATTTATTAATCTAATTAAGAATTCAACTCAACTTTAATCTGAGTTTTCAAAAATATTAACAAATCCACTTCCATTCATTTCAAATCTCAAGAGGTTGACATATAATGATCAATTGTTCCAAGCGCAGTAAGTATAATTTATTTACTATGATCCCATCTTGTTTATTTAAATTTAGTTATAATTTTTGTGTTGTATATATGAAATGTCCTGGGTTACCCAAGAAAGTTTAGTATCATGATCATTGCAACAAACACCTAGTTAGGAGATTTTGACAGTCGAGCTTTAGTAGCTCACCTCTCAGTGATTACATTTTTAGGATAATAAGAACAAAGAAATAAGAGAAGAGTGCAAAAAATAAATAAATAAATAAATTCTCTTGAAATTCTAGACTATCATATTGATTTTTTTCCTTTTACCCAGCTTATGAGAGATACTAGTACTTCGGTTTGCAACAATTGCTGAATATTGTCATATTTATTTTGAGATTTTTATACTTTATTTGATTTGAATGATAATCTAAGCTGTTAGGATACTGGAAAGGCTAAGTAATCAAATATTCTATTATTATTATTACGTATCCAGCAGTTGACGTTTTTCATACAATTAACTTGAGCAATGGACTTAGAATTAACTAGAGATTTAATTGTAATTCCGCGTACCCGATGCTATACTAGAGATTGGTCGTTACTAAAATGACCAAAAGTTTAGGTATTTTTTCTATTTTACCCCTATTTCCTTCAGATTTTCATCAATTTGTTTTTAAATCCCAAAAATATGTAAAAAAAAAAAAAAACTACTAAAAACAGAAACATTTTGAGGATCTTCGTAAAGAAAAATGATGAATATTTGAGATTATGAGGGGTAAAATAGGGAAAAAAATCTAAAATTTCGATTAATTTAACATTTTCTCACCAAAAAAAAATTCTATATTTTTTAGAATGTAAATATGATTTCTAATATATATTTTTTAAATCAAACATAATTTTTACCAATATATATATGTATATATATTTAAAAAGAAACACCAAACAGTCATAAATAAATCAAACCAATTTCAATTTCAGCTAGAATATCTTACTGCCTAGAGTTGATGCAATGAACCGGCTTCCTTGAAATTACAAGCGTGCCTCCACTTCAAATAGTTACGAAAACAAAGCTAGAGAGAGAACTGGTTCCCTGAGGAGCCGCTGCATTTCTTGTTCAATCGTAGAGAAATATGAGCAAAAATCAAACCTAGAAATGGGACGATTTTTCTGTGTGTGTATATATATTATATGTGTATATATATATTTGATTGGATTGAAAGAGAGAAAATGGAAGAATAGGGAAAGGGATCGACGAGGGTACCTTGATAATCCTTCGAGGAAGATTGCTGTTTGCCATTTGATTTGGTCAATTGATGGTCAAACTTAAGAAAATGCCCAACAACAGATTATTGATTTCAGGTAAAGAAGAGACAGCGAGTTAGAGCAAAGAGAAAAGGAAAAGAGAAAGGAAAAAGCAAGCGCAGGGTAGGGTAGGGTAGGGTGGAAAAAGTAAAAAGGTACAGAAAGCAATTTCGTCAATTATTTTTCTAATGGGAGGAAAGTGGATTAGGTCAGAAGCACCTAACCAAACATGTTTGATTATCAATGGTAACGAGAATGGAACGGGAGGGAATTGAAAACGTGATTTGATGATTCCATTTCAGGGTGTTTGGTTTGGTTGGCCTATAGGAATAAAATGGGAATTAATTGGTAAATCTTTTGAACAGTAAAAATTACAATAACCAAACCTAATTAAAGAAATCGAAATAACTAGTTTTAGTTATAATCATATTTATTTCGTACTTATTTTAAAATATTTTTAAATTTAATAAATATATTAAATAGTTAATTTATTTTAAAATCAAGTAAAATTATGTTAATTGAGTTAACGAATTCGTATCAAGTTTGTTTTTCTTTTTTTAATACTTTTTTTTGTTTGCATGGTATTGGATTTAAATCTTATATTAGTGATGCTCCACTCCCTAACTAGTAAAAAAAAAACGCATAAAAAACAAACATTAAAGCCGAAGTACTGTAAATTTCTACAAATAATTCCAGGATTTTCTCAATTTATCATTGCCCCACCTTGAAGGATAGATCAAAGCTATAGTTAACGAACAAAAATTTAAATTTCCAAGTGAAAACAAAAAGTATAAATTTCAAAAAGAAGAAAACCAGAAACCACAAATTGGCAAAGCAATACTGAAATAAATAAAAGCCATTCATTCGGCCACTGAATCTTAACAGTAATCTCCAAACGCAAATTCAAGCATTAAATATTTTGACCGAAAGGCAATTAGCATACGGTAAAAATATATATTTATACATATATAGACATTATTTCAATCCATATCACCAGCCAACTGGGTCTTCTTCAACTTTATATGTATATCTATTTGAACTTTAATTTATAGGATTAATTAATTGTTCATTAATCAATCCACGACATGAATAACTTTGAACGCCAAAAAACAGAACACATTGAGTTTTGACAGGCATGAAAATTACGTGATAACCCACAAACAATGAAACAGATAATCTGGTAAAAAATGAAGATCACCGGTAAGGTTTGAAATCAGAAAGCATACCTACTAGAGAGATGAGAGAGATTCCTGATGGAGGAAGAATGATCGCAATCGATTAGTGACAATTAGTGACAGAAAGGGCTTCTCCAGCCCTAGCACTACGATTTTTGTACGGACACCCCCAAATAAAACGCTCATTGGTGTGGGTCGGTCAATATGACTTTATATGGGCTTTATATATATATATATATAATTTCCTTTTATGATACTTCCGATATACGTTAAAAAAAAAACTTAAACAAAAAACTACTAAAGACCGAAAACAAGAACAATATTTTACCAATCTATTGTTTTAATAATATATATCATTAACCATTTTACCTTTTGATATGCATTATACTTATTCAATTCTGTATCATATTAAAAGTGCACGAACACACTCACAAAAAATAAAAAATAATTGTTGTTTTTAATATTTTGCAATATTTCATAACAATAGGGTAAAATTAATCCAATCGGGAAAGTTGCGGGTGCCGAGGAAACAAAAAGTCGTCGGTTCATAATTTTTTTATTTTTTTATTTTTTTCATGAAGGAAATCTTGGTTTGATTTAAAAACTTAAAATTTTGCTTCCAAAATATGCTAAAATTATTTTTATGGATATCTCCTATAAGAGAAGGTATTATAAAAAAAAAAAAGTATAAACAATACATTAAGTCCCTACCTCGAAAATGAAGAAATTCCAAGGTTTAAAACTTCGTTCTATTGTGTCTTTCTTCTCAGGTGGAATTTTGATCCGGTATGTCTTATATTTTTCTATCTTTTTTCATTAGGAAATTATCAATCCAAACACACCTGAAATGTTTTGATAAAATTATCAATCCAACTAGCCATGCCTTTCACATTCACATTTATTTTTTGTTTCATATGATTTTTTTAATCAATAATTAATTTTTTTTGATAAAATTAATAAGCAATTTATTTCATTTTTAGAAACTTATTAATTAATAAGTTTCTCACACTATTAGTAGAACTTACAAATATTATAACAACATTTAATAAATTAAATACTAAATTTACATCACTTTTAATGAGAAGCTTTTTTACAACATCTAGAGAGCATACCCTCGATTTTACAAGATGATCGCTAAGCGTATTCTAGTGTTACAACTTGACAATCAACGGAAGTAAAAGAAAGAAATTCCAACACCTCAATTTAAAACATCAAGTTAAAAAACTGTCCCAAAAGTGGTTTAAACGATGTTTTTTTAATGTTCAATGCAAATTAAAAAAATTTTGATTGGTAATTAGTTGGTAATTCGGTTGGTAAAAATATTTTCTCACCCTATTATCAACAGATCACCAACCGAATAGCAACCGATAAATTACCAACCGTGCCATCAGTTGGTAATTCGGTTGGAAAAAATATTTTCTCACCCTATTACCAACAGATTATCAACCGATGACATTATCAACCAAACCATTCCGCCAGTAAACAAGTTGGTAAAACATTTTCTCACTAGATTAGCAACCGATTACCAACCTAATATATTACCGGCCGATAAGCTCAATTGTTAATTTGGTTGGTAAATATATTCTCGCTGGATTACTAACCAATTACCAACGAAATACATTATTCTGTTGGTATATATTCCTAATAGATTACCAACTGATTACCGACAGATTCTCAACCAACAAATCCAGTTGGTATTTTGGTTAGTACATCTTTTCCCGCTTGATCACCACTAGATTACCAACCGACTACATTACCAACCGCCAAAGGCCGTGGTTAATGTAGTTGGTAAATATATTCACACTTGATTACCAACGGATTACCAACCGATAACCAACCAAATAAATTAACAACCGATAACGTCGGTTAGTAATTTAGTTGCTAAACATACTCTCGATGCATTACTATCCAATTACCAACTAAATAGCATCTAAATAAATTACCAACCAAATTACAAGTTGGCAATGCGGATGGTATGAATTTTCCCATCAGGTGATTACATGACCAACCGAACATTTCATTTGGTAATGTGGTTGGTAATAATTTAACCATCAAGTTATCAACCGAAATATCTAACAACTAGACTATTCGGTGGGTAAGCCGTTGGTAATTTGTCGGAAAAATCTTCCCACCAGATTACCAACTGATTACCAACTGAAACGTGTATCAACCAGCTGTAGGCAATTGGTAATCGGTTGGTAAAAATTTTTCCGCCAATTTACCAATTGATTACCAACCGATTACCAACTGAAAATTTACCGACCAAATTGGATCAGGTGGTAAGGAGTTGATAATTATCTAAATTTTAGCAATTTTTACATCGATTGGTAATGTGTCAGTAATCGGTTGGTATTTACCAACCGATTAAATGCGGATGGTAATGGTCAATTGGTAATTAGCTTTTTTCTAGTAGTGGGTTCCCCATTGTTGATCACACAATTACTCTCCCTTGAATCGTCATTTCCTCCTCTCATATACAGTCCTTATTTTTATTTTTAATTAACAAGCTCCTATTCCTATTGTTTGCGTCAGAAAGACAGAGGCTTTGGATGCTAGAGGAAGGGCTTGAGTTTAAAATTCCTTTATGACCAGAGTGCCTGTTCGTTTGCAGGGAGGATTAAACATGAACGGGAAGTGGTTTGAAAAGAAATCTTCTTGACTTCTTTTTTATTTTGCTGGTCTTCTTGATCCAATTTACATAAACCATTAATTTCAAAATATTTTATTTTATTTTATTATTTTTTAATATTACTCCTTTTTACTTTATTTAGTGTCCAA
>QLOD02000030.1:15853112-15873036 GCA_003260245.2 Sideroxylon spinosum
TAGTTGTTTAGTGCCCGTTTTTCTACCCTCTGCAAAAAACACAGCTTTGCTTCCCCTTCTCTACTATCTGCTAAAAAAGCAGCACTGCTTTTCTTACACTAACATCCCCAGTTTATGTTATTTGTTTTTTGCTTTGCAGTTGAAAAGGAAAACATTTGGCCAGATACTGTTCGGGGAAACTCAAGGGGTGTTTATTTGCATTTCAGAGTTTTTGGGACTCTATTTTACCTTTTTTTTTATTAAGTAAAATTATTAAATTATTCTTTTTTGATTAACTACTTTTATGTCTATTTGGAAATAGAATAATTGTCATTCATAAAGAAACTATTTTTAAATTTAAACAATCAGCCTTACGACTATGAGAGTAGAAAATTTTCTTTTAAGGACAAATAATTTTTATTTATATGTATATGTTTAGCAATCATATAAAAATCAGTTTTAATTTATCTTACAATCTAATCAAATAAAAAAATAACTTAATCAAACCAAATCGAACTTTTACCCATTAGGTGGGGTCAGTTATATATCAATTAAATCTGTTTAGGGTCATATCCTCTGTTAGATCCATTAGATCTATGGAAGCAATATCATATTTAATAGTTTTTTTTTAACTTCTCTTAGGTTTTCTTTTCATATTCTTGACAATTTCCATACTTTCATACCTTTTAACCGGTGTCTCAATTGAACGTTTTCTAACTTGAACGAATCATTTTAAACGATTTTCTCTTATTTTATCTTCAATTGGTGATATTTCTACTTTGCCCCTAATCTTTTCGTTCATAATCCAATTTCTTTTTATGATCCCGTACATTCATCTTAGTATTCTCACATTTATAACTGTCATATTTTGAACTTGATTATGCTTTACTACTCAACGTTCTGATCCATTTAACAATGCTGGTCTTACCGTTACCTTATAATACTTTCCTTTCACATTAAGGGGATTTTTCGATCATACAAGACTCCCAAAACACTCCTTCATTTAGTCCATTCAACTTGAATCCTATGACTTACATCAGTATCAATTCCTTTGTCATGTTGCACTATAGATCCAATGTACTTAAAGTTTTCTCTCTCTACAATCTTATGTGTGTCTAAACTTATTTTTATACTACCAGTTGTCCTACTTTGACAAAACTTGCATTCTATATATTCCATTTTGTATCGACTTAGCCTAAACCTTTTTGTCGCTAACGTTTTCCGTCATAATTCTAACTTAGCATTCACTCATTCTTTCGTCTCATCTACTAAAACAATATCGTTTGCAAATAGCGTACACCACGGCATCTCATCCTGAAGATGTCTTGTAATCTCATCTATAACTAAGGCAAACAAGTACAGGCTTAACGCTGAGCCTTGGTATAGACCAATTGTGATAGAAAATTCCTTAGACTCTTCACCAGTCGTCTGTATAGATGTCACGGCTCTATCATACATGTCCTTTATCGCCTTAATATATGCGACACATACTCCTTTCTTTTCCAATACTCTCTATAGAATCTTCCTAGGAACTCGATCATAGGTCTTCTTCAAATCAATGAACACCATGCGTAAATCTTTTTGACCTTTTCTGTATTGTTCCGTTAACCTTCTCAGGAGAAAGATAGCTTCTATGGTTGATCTCCCAAGCATGAAACCAAATTGATTCTCCGAAACGTTTGTTGTCCTTATTAGTCTTCTCTCAATAACTCTATCCTATAATTTCATTGTATGGCTTATCAATTTAATCCCGCGGTAGTTTACACAATTCTGGATATCTTCTTTGTTCTTGTATATGGGTATAAAGATATTTTTCCTCTATACATCAAGCATCTTCTTGCTCTTTAGTACTACATTAAAAAGTTTTGTCAACCAACTTATGCCATCCTCCCCCAAGCACCTCCAAACCTCATTAAGGATACCATCTAGCCCAATCGCTTTCCCATTTATCATCATTTTCAGTACTTCTTTTACTTTCTCCCTACTGATTCTCTTACAGAACATATGATTCAATTCTTCCCTAGAAGTGGTAAGCGGCCCTAATTGTATGTCACTACAATTACTTTCATTACAGAACTTGTAGATTTAACTCTTCCAACGTTCCTTTATCTCCTCTTCCTTTGCTAACACCTTTTCATCCTCATCCTTAATATAACTTGGTTTCAGTCTTTAGTCCACCTATCTCTAGTTTTAGCAAGTTTGAATATCTCACTTTCACCTTCTTTAGTTTCGAGTCGCCTATATAGCTCCTTATATGCTTTTACCTTGGCCTCATTAATTGCTTTTTTAGTTTCTCTTTTTGCTTCTTTATACCTCTCCAAGTTCATGTCATTTTGATCCTTTTGCCAAGATTTAAAACGCTTTCTTTTAATTTTTATCTTATCTTGGATAGTCTCACTCTACCACCATGCCTCTTTTTGTGCCAGAGCACCCTCTTTAGATTCTCCTAAGACTTTTTTCCCTACCCTTCTAATACACTCTGTTACCTTATCCCTAGGGGTGGACATGGGCTGGGCTGGGTTGGGTTCTGGCTAAGTTTTTGAGCATCAGCCCAAGCCCGGCCCGGCCTGATATCGGGCTAAAAATTATGAACCCAAGCCCGTCCATTATTGGAAAATTAAAACCAAGCCCGTCCATTGGGCCAATCAATAAAATATTAAAAAAACATAAAAATTATGCAAGAACAACCAATAACATGTTCACAACCACTGTTTAAACACAAACAAACAACTAACTAATTAATTAAAATACTCTATAAAATAAAACAACACAATGTCATAAGTTCAAATAGGATGATCACAACATCCTAATTTCAAAGTACATAGCTAGCTAATTAAACTCCATAAAATAAAATCATTATATTGTCCAAAACATCAAATTAGAAAACCATTAAAATTAAGAAATATAAGTAAATCTTGACTTCTTTCACTGATATCACAAGTTCATGCAAAGTTTGTGAATCCCTACATAGAAAAAATAAAATAAAATTAGAAACATGATAATAGTATTTAATAAAATTTAAACAAACAACGTGTTATGTAACTATCTCAAATTCATCATCGCCTCCATCATAATATTCTTCCGATGAGTTGGAATCATTATCTTCAGTTGAAGTCAGTTGAGAGTGAAAGATACATACTTTGTATTACAGATTGAGAAGAGACGAAAAATGGTTGAGTATTTGGGGCTAGGGTTTGTGTGGGGAAGAGAGGAAGAGCGAAACTAGGGTTTGTATGTTAGAAGATGTGGGGTTAACTTACTTATTAATTTCGGGCCGAGCTGGGTTGTGATGCATGAACCCAAACCTCACCTAAAAATAAATCGGGCCTAAAAAATTAGCCCAGTCCAATCCTATAACCTAAATTCCTAAACCCAAGCCCTAAAAATTTCGGGTTGGGCTGGGTGGGTTCTTCGGGCCAGCGGGCCGATGTCCACCCCTACCTTATCCCACATATTATTTGCACTCTCATTTACCTCCCAAACGTCTTCCTCTAATACTCTTTCCCTTAATACTAATTGCTTATCATCTTTCAAGTTCTACAATTTAGTTCTTGAGTATTTATACAATTTCTTTTTTCTAGTTCACATTTGGAGCTGTATATCTATGATCAACAACCTATGTTGAAAAGTCAAACTCTCATTCGGTATAACCTTACAATCTTTACAAAAAAAAAAAAAAAAAAAAAACTTATTTCATTTTAATTTATTTCCATACTTTTTTCATTTTCTTTATCATCTTAGCTTTCATTTTTTTTTATTTTTAGAAATCTTTTATAAATTATTTACTTTAATATTTACAATCTTTACATTTTATTTCATTATATTATTTCTAAATTACATTACTAGATTAAATTATAAAATAAAATAAAATAAAATTTATTTTTATATGATTGCTAAAAATATAAATGAAAATAAAATTTATTTTAGTTTTTCAAAATAATTGTTTTCTTATATAAAACTTGCAAGCATGAAATTACGACCATTTGTGAATTTAAGTTTCTAATTATTCTTAGTCCAAAATTTTCTTACCAATCATAAATGTAAATATAGAACCTCTAATTTTTTTTTTCTTACCATTTATCTACCAAAAAATAATTATTAAAAAATATCTAACTAAGGAAATCAATGAATTGAAAAAATCAACTTTTATATAAACAAGTAAATTTATCAAATGAATAGGTAAACTTATCAAACAAACTATAACTATCTTTCTTTTAAACACTTTATTTGAATCTTAATAATAACAAATAATTTTTAAAAAATATAAAAATTAGAAATTTATATCATAGTAAGGTAATTCATATGCATAAGTGATATTTTCAAAAAATCTAGATTGTAGTTGTCCTTCCAAAAATAATTGATAAGTTGCATTTTGTATATATTTAAAAACAATAAATTGTCTTATAAAATATAGGTATTTATATATTATAATTATATCTTGGATTGAGTTTGTACATAAAGGTCTATATAAGTATGCAAAACATATACGGAAATAAGATGAACAATTACATAATTTTAATTAATAAAAAATAAAGTAGAGTGCAAATAGGCTCTCCCAAAACTTAATTATGCAAGTAATGATTGTTGGAATTAATTCCCATAATTAGGGTCCCAATTAAAGTAGTCCAGAATCCAAATTTGATAAGAATTTATCTTGAAGAGTTATTGGCAAAAGATTATAAGTTATCCTCATATTTTGATTGATGATAGAGAGTAAATGACTAATTAGGAAATTAGGACAGCTCTCTCCCTAAAATTAGTGAATGGATTCCATCAATTCATACAAATTAAAATTATGACACATTAAAGTTTATGGGGGTAAGAAGGAAAAATCTTATTTTCAAAAAGGTTTTATTTTTATTGATGCAAAAGATTAAAAACAATATTTTGAGATAACTTTCCATATTCAAATTTTCTTAGTAATGGCTCAACATGTGTTATTGACTATATTATGTAAATGGGAAAAATATGTGAATATCATGAAAATCAAGATCCCGAATATTTAACTAAAATTATTATATGTAAATTTAATCATGAGTGTAGATGTGGTATTAGAACTATGTTTATAATCTCATGATATTCATTATGATATTATCTTTAATTAAATTTTTTTGTATGTTAAATATATCTATATAATAAAACACATCATTTGATGTGACATTTACCCCACTCATCAGCCACGTCATTAACATCTTTTTCAAATTTTGAAATTTAAAATTCAAATAGATATTTATATAATAAAACACATCCTTTGATGTGACATTTGTCCCAGTCATTAATATATTTTTCAAAATTTGAAATTTAAAATTCCAATAAATATCTATATAATAAAACACATTATTTGATGTGACATCTATCATAGTCATCAGCCACGTCATTAATATCTTCTTCAAATTTTGAAATTTAAAATTCAAATAAATATCTATATAATAAAACATATCATTTGATGTGACATTTGTCCAAGTCATTAGCCATGTCATCAACATCCTTTTCAAATTTTGAAATTAAAATTCAAGTAAATATCTATATAATAAAACGCATCCTTTGACGTGACATTTGTCCCAGTCATCAGCCACGTCATCAACATCTTTTTCAAATTTTAAAATTTAAAATTCAAATAGATATCTATATAATAAAACAAATCCTTTGATGTGACATTTGTCCCAGTCATCAGACACATCATCTTTATCTTTTTCAAATTTTAAAATTTAAAATTCAAATAAATATTTATATAATAAAACACATCATTTGATGTAACATTTGTCCCAATCATCAGCCACGTCATCAATATCTTTTTCAAATTTTGAAATTTTAAATTCAAATAAATATCTGTATAATAAAACACATAATTAAATTCAAATAAATATCTATGTAGTAAAACACATTCTTTGATGTGACATTTGTCCCAGTCATCAGCCACGTCATAAATATCTTTTTCAAATTTTGAAATTTAAAATTCAAATAAATATCTATATAATAAAACACATCCATTAATGTGACATTTGTCCTAGTTATCAGCCACATCATCAGCATCTTTTTCAAATTTTTAAATTTAAAATTCAAATAAATATGTTTAATACTGAAATTTTAATAATATTGAATTTTGGTTATTTTAATCGTTGAATTTGTTCAATGGATGAATTTAAAATTTTAATCTTTGTTATTTTTCTTACACTACATTGTTATCGTTTAAATAGTGATTTTTACTTTTATAAGTTAGTTTTATAGTTTTTTAATGCAGGTTTACTTTATAAATTTAAATTTAAGCTATTTACACATGAAATTATATTTCTGTGCCTTTAGGAACAGATAATTTCTAGTAAATATATATATGTATTGTGCGCAACATGTAAGCCGTTACGAGTAGAGCCTTTTTGTTGGCTTAAGAGTCTCAAGCATATGTGGCTATGTTGCTTACAATGTATATATTTGAAATACTTAAGGGTGGCTTATTTTCTGAACTTCCAGCATGATCTTAGTTTTTTATTCTCATCAAAATTCTTGAATAATCATGTAATAGTGTATGCCTCCATAATCCCACTATATAGCTAACTCGTCAAGTTTAAATTTGCGGCTCATTATATTGTGAATTGAAGGTCTTTCCTGACAAAGGCATGGTAATTAAGTTTTATATTATTTCTAATTTGTTTTTCCTTTAATTGTATTTGAAAAAAAAATTTTAAGAAGTAATAAAAAATTAACTATTTTATCCTTTATTATTAATTTTAATATTCATATTATGAATGATCTGGTGTTTACCACAATGTTCCAATTCATTATTGTGAATATTAAATTTATGACTATATTTAATTCTAATATTCATATTATGGTTAGATTAAATATTCACCACTGTATTTTTAATATATTGTTATGAATACTAAATTATTAAATTTTTATTCATATTATGTATGTTTTGGTTCCACAGTGGTTCAAATATGGTAGTGAATATTGGGTTATTGATATTTTATTTAAAAAATTAATTCATTCATTAATTAAATAAATGAATTATTTTATTTGTCATCATTGATTCTAGTATTCACATTCTGAATAGTTTCGTGTTCGCCATAGTGCTCCAATCTATTACTGTATTACTGTAAATATTAAATTTATGACAATATTTAATTTTGATATACATATCAATGAATTATTATTAATTACATAATTGTTATTTATGTGTTTTTATAAATGAAATTGAAAGTTGGGCATATTTAATAAAATTATATTTCCAAACCTAGTTGTACTTCATTCCTAAACCTCAAACATCCCTAAATTTGATGGTACTAATTTTTCTGAGTGTATGAACAAGTCTAGTTTGGTTTGGGGATTCTAGATCTTGATATGTGCCTTCTCATTGATGAACTTGCTGCTATTACTAATAAAAACAGTAAGATTGGGATGGCCGCTCATATGACATAGTCTAGATCCAATAGATTGAGCCTAATGTTTTTATGCATGATCACTGCTGTAAACATTAAAACATATCTCCTTAAGATGAAAAATGCTAAAGAATATCTTAATAATGTTAAGAAATATTTTTGATTTGCCGAAAATTCACTTGCTTGAAAACTTATGATTGAATCGACCACTATGTGTTTTGATGGAATCTGTATCATGAATGAACACATTATTAAGTTGACTATTCTGGCTACAAAGTTAAGGAATCTAGACATGACTATGGATGAGTCTTTTCTCATCCAATTTATTATAAATTCTTTAGCTCTAGAATATGGAGCTTTTCAATTTAATTACTACACCATTAAGGATAAGTAGAACCCAAATAAGCTGCAAAGTATGTTGGTCCAATAAGAAGGAAACCTAAGTAGCAAAATGGTCATGTGACGCATCTGATTGTGAAAATAAGAGCTAAAAAGAAGAAAGCTGGAGCATGGCCAATCCAAGCTGGATGGATCTATTCAATTTTCCTTTAAGAAGAAAAAGAAAAAAAAAATAAGTGTCACTTTTACAAAAAGATTGGACACTTTCAAAAAGATTGTTATGGTTCGAATGGAAGGGTAAGCTTATGAATTTAGTATGTTTCGAATCAAGCCTAATTAATGTTCATTCTATTACATGGTAGATTGATTTTGGCTTAAATACTCATGTTTCAAATTCGACGTAGAGATAATTTTTTTTTTTTTCAGTTTACTTTAGATTTCTTGCATTATTGCATCTAAAATTTTAGTAAATGAATTATATCAAATTAACCTTGAACCATTTTGATCTAAATCTATCCTTACTCTACGTTGGAACTAAACATAAAATCTATAGATTTTAATAAAGTCTAAGAGTTAGTTGAATTGCCTGAAGAACATAAAAGAGTTGGGTGTAAATGGCTTTCTAAAACCAAATGCAATTTAAAGGGCAATATCAAATGACATAAAGCTAGATTTGTAATCAAAGGTTTTAATTAGGAAGAAGGCATTGATTATAATGAGACATTTTCTCCTATATCAAAGAAGGACTTTTTAAGAATCATTTTTGCACTAGAGGCTCATTTTATCTAGAGCTAGAGCTGCACCATATGGATGTAAAGACCGCTTTCTTAAATTAGAGTTTATATGGCATAACCAGAAGGCTTCACAAAAGAAGGAAAACATGATTTGTCTGTTAAATGAGTTGATGTATGAACTTAAACAAGCTTTCCAACAATGGCATCTTAAGTTTCATAATACTATTACTTCATTTGGTTTTAAGGAATGCACTATTATTAGGTATATATATATATATGAAGACCAGTGGCAGCAATTTTCTAAAAAAAAAAAATTTAAAAATTAAGAATATGAGAGAAGAATTCTTTGTGATAGGAGTAGAAATATTCTGAAATATATCACGTAGATTGTTAAGATTGTCTTATAAAGCCTACATTAATAAAATTTTTGAAATGTATAATATGCATAATTATGGTTCCACTGTTATTCAAATTAAAAAGGGAGATAAGTTCAGCTTAAGTTAATGTTCTCAAAATGAATTAAAATGTAGAAGTATGGAAGATATTCTTTATTCTTATATTGTTGGTAGTTTGATGTATTCGTAGGTTTATATTAGGCTAGATATTAGTTTTGTTCTTCGAATGTTGGATAGATATCAAAGTAACATGGGATTTGACTACTTCAAAACTATAAATAAACTTTTATGATACTTGTAAAGGATAAAGAATTAAATTTTCACATTTAGGAGGACTGATCAACTTGGGGCAATTGGTTATTCAGATTCAAATTTTAGAGGATGTGTTGATGCAAGAAGAGCTTATTTCATTATGTTTTTTCTGATGAAAGAGATTGTTTCATGGAAGGGTGCTAACATTTATTGTATGATCCACTATGGAAGTTGAGCTTATTGCCCACTTTAGGACTAAAAATCATAAATTATGGCTGCAAAATTTTATTTATGGGTTAGGAGTATTGTGTACTATTTTTAAGCCTTGAAATTTTATTGTAATAATGTTGAAGCAATTTTATTTTTGAAGAATGATAGGTATATTAAGGTGGCCAAACACGTTAAGTTAGAATATCTATCTATTAAAGAAATTTAGAATTAACAAATTCTAATTGATTATATTAATAGCAAATCTACTTACGAAAGGCTATCTCCAACGACGTTAATACAGTATGCTAAAAAGATGGATCTTGAGAATATCAACTGAATTATTTTATTTGTGGATTGCTTAGTACTTGTTTACTTGACATTATATTTTTTCTGATATCTATTAAAGATTTTCTGGACTTTAAATTTTTGTCTGGTAATATTTGTTTACATGCATGTGAATTGTTTAATGTGACAGAAATAATCTTTTGAAAACGATATTATTGGACCATTAACAATAGCTCACCTTTGAGGCCTTGGTAAAAATGTCATTGATGACACAGCACATGAAAGAAACAATGCACTTGAATTACTATGGAACCGCCACGACTGTCATTAATGTTATATTTAATTAAGGCAAGCCATTGAGGTGACTTTTGTAATGTTATTACACGCCTTATGTCTCCTATATCAAATATGAATGTAGGATTATTATACGGACCGAGTGAGACATTGTTGGAATTAACTAATTATTAATACCTATAATTAGTGTCCTAATAAAGTGGTCTGTATAAGTATCTAAATTTGATAAGAATTTATTTAGAAGAGTTATTATTGGCAAAAGAATGAGTTAATTTCTTAACCATATTCCACTTTGACAGACAGTAGAGATTAAATGATTAATCAGGAAATTGGAATCTCTTTCTCCTTATAAATAGTGAATGAATTCCATCAGTTCATACGCATTAAAATTACAATACATTAGGGTTTTGGGGTAGGAGGGAGAAATCCTATTTTTCAAGAAGGTCTTGTTTTTGTTGAAGCAGGATATTCAAGAGTAATATTTTGAGGTAACTTTCCATGTTCAGATTTTCATAGTAATGGATCAAGGTATGTGTTCTTGAGTATATTATGTAAGTAGGCAAAATATATGAATATCCTAAATATCAAGATCTCGAGTATTTAATTAAATTATTATGTGCAAATTTAATTAGGAACTTACATTGATAATGGAATCGCGAAATCACATAATATAATTTTTTCTAAATCCAAATTTACAAATAACATTGTGGCTTTTAACTAAGTATCAGATTAGGTCTAAAAAAGTATAATGCAATTTTTGCTAAATCTAAAATTACCAATAATGTTGTGGCTTTTACCTAAGTATCAGATTAAGCCTAATACTGTATATGATGTTACTTTAGGAAATTCGGATTCTGATATTGCGAGTAATCACTTTCTCAAATTTTATCCAAGTCCTTGAAAGAATAAGTTGTTGCTCAATGCATTTATGCCTCCTACATGCCAATGTTCATGCTCTTCCATGATGGTGTTCGTGCTTGCATGTCCTTTACACCTCTTCTTCTCGGCATCCTCAAGTATTCAATCGATGCCTATGTGCATATATATATATGTTTATTTTATGCTGCGTTCATATATGTATATAGTTACATTTTATTTTATGATGATTTTTGGTATTAATTTTTTTACAATGGTTGATTTAATTTTTTTGCAAATTCATACAGTTTGGCATATTTCCTTATATCTTATTGTCCAAATTTGACTTCAAGTCAAAATTTCCTAAGTTTAATTGTTCCTAAATTCTTTTAAACTTGCTAAATGGATGTAGAATTTTTTTTTCTTCAAATGATGGTTAGGTCAAATTTTTTTTCCTTGTTCTTATGATTATAAATTGATTTAATAATCAAGATTATGTTTGTTCTCATTATTTCCTAATAATTCCAGGACAAAGTATAGGTTAATCAAAATTCAGAAAATATTAAAAACTATCAAAATTTCTTACTTCTATTTTTTTATTTTCCTAATTAGCATAATTGGATTCCTATTAAAAATTAGAATTTATAGAAATGTTCATGAAGTTTTGATGTTCCTAAGTTTGTTAAATGATTTCAATTTCCCTAATTGAAGGTACAACAGAATATGTTATTATATTTTGTTATTGAGGTGGGAGTAATATCAAAGTATTGTTTAATGATTGTGATTATGAGTAGTTATTCATGTTCTCTTGTTTAAGCTATGCGTAAATGGGCATAGAGTTGTGAAAAGCATTGGTTATAGAAGAGGGTCATATCAGTATGAAAGTAAATTATTAGGTGGGATGTGAAATCAACTGTTAAAGGATTTTTTTTATGATTGTGATTATCAGTAATGATTCATGTTATATCTAGTTTAAGCTATAGTAAATATTCATAGAGTCGTGAAAAGCATTGGTTATAAAAGAGGGTCGAATCAATATAAAAGTAACTTCTTGGTATATGTTTATGAGTAGAGACGTTGTTCGGTATAGGGCATTACGAGTCATGAACAATGATAATGCAATTAGGACCATAACGGATGTACTAAACAAATGAAAAATTGACATTCATTTGCTATACTTGTGATTTTTGATGACATTCATAATTTCTTCTTGATTGCATCCATTCGCTTTGGCTTCAAAAATTTTCCTGCCTCTTGACTAGATTTGGCTAACATCTTTGATTTGGAATCCATCCGGTGAAAAACAATATATGAATATGTGATTCCACTTCCTATTTTATGTACCTTTATAAATAAATTTACACATAATATTTAATTAAATATATAAGATCTTGATCATCATGATATTCACATATTTTATCTATTTACATAATATAGTCAAGAACACATACCTTGTTATAAAAATATGAATGCGGAAAGCCAACTAAAAATATTGTTCTTGAATCTTATACTTTAATGAAAATAAAACCTTGGGGAAATAGGATTTGTCCCTCTTACCCTCTAAACCCTAATTTGTTGCAAGTTAATATGTATGAATTGATGAAATTTATCTACTATTTATAGGGAGAGAAAGAACCCAATTCCTAATTAGTCATTTAATCTCCATCGTCTATCAAAATAGAATTTGGTTAGAAAATTAACTCAAAATCTTTTACCAATAATAACTCTTCTCAGTAAATCCTTATCAAATTTGGATTTTATATGGATCACTTTAATAAGGACACTATTATGGGAATTAATAAAATGTGTTCTACCTACTATCAACACTGCAAAAATACATGTAGCGCAAATATCAAATAATCAACCAAACAAACAAGTGTGAAAAAATAAAAGTGACACAAGGATTTTAATGTGGAAACTTAAACCGAGAAAAACTATAAATTTCTTTCATTATATAAGTCAGTTACAAAGTTATAACTACAAAGTTATACAATCGAAACTCCTCGATCCCCTGTGTTGAAGCTTTGCTCATATCACAATGATAAATCCTTACTAGCGAAACACCAATCTTTAAACCCTTGAAGATCACAAATACCAAAGTGTGAAGTTGTTTGGTTAAGAGAAAAAGAGAACTTTTAAAGTGAAGCAATAGCTTTTTGTCTCAAGTTCTCTGTCTTATGGAAACTCTAGGAGAAGTTCTCTATTTATAGAACACTCCAACAATCCAATCTAACATAGGATTGTAAAATTCATTGCTTTCAAAATCTTACTGCTCTAAAATCTTTTAGGAGTCTTTTCAAAATCTTTTAGGAAACTTTCCAATTTCATCGAGCATTAAGAAACATTCCTTAAGGTATCCTCAACCTTACATTATGAGACTTTCCAAAAAAGCCTTCAACCCCATACCTTTGACACCTTAGCTAAATGCCTAAAAATACAAGTTTAAAATCATTGTTTTAGTCACTAATTTGCCAACTGCGACAATAAAACTAACATTCTATCCATTTGGAAATTTTGTGACAAGACAATGCTCCAATATACAATCTAAAAAATATTACAACATTCACAATATTTAAAATTAATCAAGCTAAACTCCCCCTCAATATGTGAACTTCTAAGATCCTCCTTCATCAATGTTTTTGTATAAACTGACACACCACTCAAACAAAACACCTTGTGAAAATTAATAAGTTTAAAAGGATTTAAAATGATATAATTAAACTTTTCTTCCCCTTTTTACCCAAAAATTAACAGATATAAGACCTACATAATAAGGAGTAAAAATATATGCAATAACTAATCAACCATATAATCTCAAAAACAGATTATCCAACTAACTAACTAGAAAATTACAAACCAATATCCAACAAATTTCACAATCAAAATCATGCAAAAGCCTTTTTTTTTAATTATTATTTTTTTATGGCATGGTATCATCATAAACAAAAATATCACAAAAATTTGAAAATGTTTTCTCTAGTAAATCTAACGACTTACCAGTTACCCAGCCAAATACCTAGCAATTAGTAGATTTAATATCGTACAAAATTCACTAAGTTGTATGCTAAAAAAAAAATATCATAGATAAAAATTAAACTGAAGGTAATTGAACCAAGTTTGAGCAATTAAATTATTTATTTACATTTTAATCTTCTCATGCACTATTTTAAAAAAAATTCTTAGAGTTTAGATAATTAAACAAATTAGACAATCACCAAGGGATAAACTTGTAATACTTAAAATCTCTTAATGTAACTCCATATAATGTTCAAGGTTATACAAGTGATATTCTAATTACAAATGTAAATGTAAAAATCATCAAATTGAATACAATGGAACAGTAAAATCATAAATGCTGGAATACAATGCTCTTCATTGATTTTTTTTTTATTTTTCTTTAGATTAGGGCAATCTTAGGAGATGTGTCCATAGCCATGGCACTTAAAGCACTGAATTCTTTTATTCTTTGAACCTCTTTGTTTGCCTTCACTGTCTCTACTGAAGTTTGAAGATTTTGCTTTCTTTTTAAACTTGGTAAAGATGTTATTTTGTCGAGGGTTTATCTTTTTTGCTTGTCGCTTTTGAATAAGTGATTTCAATTTCTCAACAAGGGAGGCAATCTCCTCATTTTTCATGTCAAAATCACTATTGCCCACAAGGCTTTCAACTTCTTTTTTGATTACCTTGAAAGCCATCCATTTTGACTTTTAGGTTTTATCACATTGCCTTTGAAAGTTTGAAGAGAGCCAACCAAATCTTCCAGTCTCATCTCATAAATATTTCTCATCTCTTAGATTGTGTAAGCTTTGATTCATAAGAGGAAGGAAGGGATTGAAGAATTTTTTTTATTAATTTTAACATTAGGGATGGGCTCACTAAGATTGAAGCAAGAATTCACAACATCAATAAGTTGTCCACAAAAATGGTCAAAAGTTTCTAACTCTCCCATCCTTAATTCTTCAAACTCAGTGGTAAGTCGCTGTAGCATTAATCTTTTTATCTTAGAGTTTTCCTACTGTGTCAATTCCAAAGTCAACCGAACTTTTTTTACACTTCGATAACTGAAGATCCTTCGAAACTCATTAGGGCTGATGGCTACGAAAATTGCATTGATAGCCTTGAAGTTGTATTCAGCATTCTCTGATTTCTCTTTGGTCCATAGATTAGTGCATTTATCTTCTTCAACACTTTCAATTTTGATCTTAGAAGAGCTTCAACCTTTTCGAATGGTGTTTTGGACTTTAACATTCATAGAAATCAAGTTTGCTGTCATTCAGGCCTTCCAGTAGGCGTAATTGGAACCATCAAACCATGGGGATGAGTACTTGATCCTCTTTCATGTAGTAAATCTATTGATGTTAGCTTCTCAAGATCTCGCCTTCATTATGAAAAACTGAAACAGGTAACCCTGCTTAGATATCAATTGAAAAATATGTGAAACACTAGTATCAACCAAACAAACAAGTATAAAAACATAAAGTGACAAGGATTTTATGGAAACCCAAATTGAGAAAAACCACAAATTTCTTTCACTATATAAGTCGGTTTACCAACTTACAACCACAAAGTTACCCAATCGAAACCCCTCTGTTACTTGTGTTGAAACTTTACTTGTATCACAGTGATAAATCCTTACTAGCGAAAAAACAATCTTCAAACCCTTGAAGATCACAAAAACCAAAGTGTGAAGTTATTTGGCTAAGAGATAAAAAGAACTTTTGAAGTAATGTACCAGCTTTTCATCTCACTTTCTCTGTCATAAAGAAACCGTAGGACAGCGTCTCTGTTTATAGAACACTCCGACAATTTAATCCTACATAGGATTGTATAATTTGCGACTTTCAAAATCTTACTGCTTCCAAAATATTTTAGGAGTCTTTTCAAAATCTTTTAAGAAATTTTCCAATCTTATCAAACATTAAGAAACATTCCTTAAAGTATCTTCAACCTTACATTAGGAAACCTTCCTTAAATTATCTTCAACCTCAAATTAGGAAACTTCCCAAAAAAATTTTCAACCCTATACTTTTGACACCTTAGCCAAATGCCAAAAGATACAAGTTTGAAATCATTATTTTATTCTCTAATTTGCCAACTGCAAAAATAAAACTAACAAACACATCCTCCAAAATCTAAGTCTTAATAACCAATTACCTCAAGGTGATCATTCCTCATAAATATACGTATGTAATTCTTTATATAAGGCAAATATCTTAAAACTTTAGTTGCCCTTTTTCAAATGATCAAATCCCAGACTACTTCGGTATATATCTAACATCCTAATAACAAAACTAATATATGGCTTGATGCAAACTTGTGCGTACATTAGACTCTCAAGCATAAGGAAATTATATTCCAATTCATTTTAGGACATTAACTTAAGCTGAACGTACCTCCCTTTTGAATTGGAAGAACGGTGAAATCACAATTATGTATATTAGACGTTTCAAAAACTTAATGTAGACTTTATGAGACAATCCTAACAATCCATGTGATTTATCTTAGAATATTGTTATTGCTATCACAAATGATGTCTCTTTTATATCTTTTATTTTAAAATTTTCGAAAGAATATTCTTAGTTTCACATAGTAAACCAAGGTCATTGCTGGCTATAAGTAAGTTATCAACATATAGTACTCAAAGTAAAAATTTTCTTCTAAGGGTCTTTGGTTATAAACACCTAACAATGGTGTTTTCCTTAAACCCAAATAGAATAATAGTATCATGAAATTTAAGATACTATTGTTAGAAAGTTTGTTTAAGTTTGTATATTGACTGCTTTAACAGACAAACCATATTGTTTTCCTTCTTTTATGAAGCCTTCAGTTGTGCTATATAGATTTTTTCTTCCACACTCCTATTTAAAAAAATAGTTTTTACATCCATTTGGTATAAGAGAAGGTTTCATTACATCCATTTGGTATAATAATGCTAAAATGATTCTTAAAGAGTCTTTCTTTGATATAAGAGAGAAGGTTTCATTATAATCAATGCCTTCTTATTGATTGAAACCTTTGGCTGCAAGTCTTGCTTTATGTCATCTGATATTGCACTTTGATTCTTGTTTAATTTTGAAGTTACACTTGATTCTTTCGTCCTTCATGCCATTCTATCAACTCCTAGGCTATATTAAAGTCCATAGATTTTATCTCGATGTACATGGCATCAATACATTTGGTAGAATATTATTACTATTAATGGCTTCGAAATATGTAACCAAATCATTAGTATCACCAATATTATACTCAAATTCTTGTAAATATACTACATAATCATGGCAGATCTCCTATTTTTATAAGATTTTTTTAATGCTACTTTCTGTGATGCATCTATATTCAGGTCATTAGTTACAATCTCATTGTGGGAAATGTTAGGTTGCTGATCATTCATCTATTGTTCATTATTATTGGTTGTATCAACATTATTAGGAACAACATGAATATTATGGATCAAAGGTAAGGGAAATTGTACCCTGATTTCTTGAATGATTGCATCCCTAATTTTATCATTCCCATTGACTTCACCATTCCCATTGATTTTATCATTCTCAATGAATCTGATATTTTCTGTTTTCAACAATTCTTGTAGTATGGTTAGGATAGTAAAATCTATGTCTTTTTGATTTTTCTAGATACCAAATGAAGAAATAAGTAATTATTCTTGGTTCTAGTTTATTTTCATATGAATTATAGATTCTTGTGTTTGCTGGACAACTCCAAATATGCAAATGTCTCAAATTAGATTTCTATCATTTCCACAATTCAAAAGATGTCTTTAGAACTGGCTTATTAGGAACCTTATTTAGACATACGCAGTAGTTTTAAGAGCATGCATCTACAAAGACATAGGTAACTTTGTGTTACACATCATGCTCCTATCCATATCTATAAGTGTACGATTACACCTTTCATTTGCACCATTCTACCAAGGTTCACTTAGTATTATATATTGTGCGTAGATACTTAAACGTTTGAGGACTTTAGCAAAAGGTCCACATATGTTAGTATGTATTACATTTAGAAGGTGGTTACTTCTTGTAACTCATTTCTTTGTATGTTTGGTCTGTTTACCTTTAATGCAATTCACACACACGCACACACCAAATCAGCCTAATCCAGACCTGGGGGATTTCTTTCACCTATTAATCTCTCCATTCTTTTCCTAAACATGTACCCTAATATTTTATGCGACAAGTAAGATAAGTGCTTATCAGATGAACTCATTTAGTTCTTACTTATGATGCATAGTATGGAGAGATTCAAAGAAAAAGGGGTTTAAGGTTAACTTTGACACAAGTCATTCACCAAAATTCCAAAACCAACAACGAAAAAAAATTCTTAAACAAATTAAAAGTGTTATTCTTAAATTCAAATGAAAAACCATTAGTAGCAAGTTTTGATCATGAAATTAAGTTCCGAAAATAGAAGGAATATAAAGTGTATTATGTAAAACAAAATCCATAATTCAAAAGTGGGTGAAAGGTTCCAATGGCTTCAGCTGGGGCTTTCATTTGATTTCCCATGAAAAGAAATGTTTCATTTATCTTGTGGTCCGGGTTATAAGGTATCTCTGCATCGAGTTTGAAATTTAAGTATTTGAACTAGAATCAATCCACTAAATATTAGAAGCAACATCAATTAGGCTTGATTCGAAATATACTAAAGCCATAAGCTTACCTTTCTTGTCAAATCAAGCCTTATGTTTTAGGCAATATTTCTAAATCTTTTTGCAAAAATAACACTTATCACTTTTCTTTTCCTTCTTAGAGGCAGATCGATAAGATCCATCTAGCTTGGATTAACTATGTTTAATGCCTTTTCTAACTCTTTTCTTTTCAACTTTTCCTTTCACCATCAAACGCACTACATGACCATTTTGTTGCTTAAGTCTTCATTCTTCTTGGACTAACATACTTTGCAGCTTATTTACATTTTAATTATCATTAATATGACTAAAAAAGCCTATATTCTGGAGGCAAAGAGTTTATGACAAAATAGATAAGAAAAGACTCATCTTTGGTCATGCGTAAAGTCTTTAATTTTGTACAAAAATTGGTCATCTCAATAATGTGCTTATTTGTTTTACCAGTATTATCAAAACGCATAATGATTAGGTCAATCATAAGTTTTTTTAGCAAGTGATATCTTAGAATGAGATGTTTTGATGTTTGCGGCAATATTTATGTGCGAAAAAATTACGCTCAACCTGTTGGATCTAGATCATACCATATAAGTGGTCTTTTTAGCCTCGCTACTCTTATTCGTAGTAGCAGTACGTTTATCAAAGAGAAGGTACATATTAAGGCCTAGAACTCCCAAACTAAACTAGACATGCTCATACCACTAAGAAAAGTTAGTACCATCAAATCTAAAGATGTTTGAGACTTGGGAATGAAGTACACTAGATTTGAAACTGCCATATTTACTAAATATGCTTACATGTAAATTTCATTTCTAACACATAATGAACAATTATGTAAGGGAATAATAAGTTGTTGATTTGTAAAGATATTTAATTGGGTGAAATATTATTAAGAAAATATGCCATTTGTGGATTTTCTATATTTTCTTAATAAGATAATTTATCACCCATATTAATTATTCAATCAATAGAATTAGATAATCAAATTATATAACTGAGTAAATAATATATTTTATTACTTTAATAAAATATTAACAACCCAATATTTACTATTATATTTGGGCTTATGAGCAGCCAAAATATACATTGTATGAATACAAGTTTTGTAATCCAATATTCATAATAATAAATTAAAAAATACTCTGGTAAATATTTAATTTAAGCATAATATGGACATTAGAATTAACTATAGTCATGAAATTAATATTCACAATAATGAATTATTGTATCAAACCATTCATAATGTGAATATTAGAATTAATAATAGTGACTAAAATAATTAATCCATTTAATTTAATTATTGAACATAAAAGAATATTAGTATTATTTTCTTAAGTTTTCCCAAAATACAAACAAAGGAAAACAAAATAAAAAAATAATAACAAAATTTTAAGAGCTTTCTTCAGAAATTTATATGGCCATCAATTGATTAATTCAAACAAAATCAATATTTTTGAAGGCAATCAAAGCACACAAGAATTAAGATATTTTCATGGTAATGTGGGATTTCGTCATGATTTAACAGAGGCAACTCAAACGGACAGTCAAACTCGAGCCTGGATA
>QLOD02000030.1:15873136-15901383 GCA_003260245.2 Sideroxylon spinosum
CCCAATTAAGAAAAACAATCAGAAAAATTCTTTCTTCTTTCTTTTCAATTTTTGTGCAAGTACTTTCAAAAAGAAGTATCCCATAATTGGATACACCGTTGCTTCCTGTGGAGAATGACCTAGTGCTTACCTAGACTAAACACAACCGACCTCTTATACTTGAGATTGAACCTCTTTCTTATTTGAGAGCGGTCAATATCCCATTATTTAGCTTTTTAAATTGGATGCGTAAATAACGTAAAAATACATAAAACGAAGAAAATTGTCACTCTAATCGCATAACGATCCCAAGTTATATTGGTTTTTAATTCGGATGCGTAAATCATGGAAAAATACATAAAATGAGAAAATATCACTCAAATCGACACTCTAATGCCAATTTATTTCCATTTCTAAATTGGATGTATAAAAAAAAATACAAGAAATAAAGAAACGTATCACTCTAATTGGACTCCCGAGCACTAAGTTATAACCGTTTATAATTCAGAAGCATAAATCACAAAAAAAATGACTAAATGAAGAAAAATATCGCTCTAACAGATACTCGACTACCTTGTTATTGCTATTTTTAAATTGGATGTGTAAATCATGTAAAAATACACGAAATGAAAATAAATACTCTAATTGGGCACCCGAGCACCACGTCATAGTCCTTTTTAGTTTGGATGTATAAATCATGTAAAAATACACAGAATGAACAAACATATCACTCTAATCAGACATGGAGCCCAAGTTATAGCTATTTTTCATTTGGATGCGTAAATCACGTAATAATACACAAAGTAAAGAAAAATATCACTCTAATTGAACACCTGAGTGCCAAGTCAAAACCGTTTTCAATTTGGATGTATAAATATTGTAAAAATACACAGAATAAAGAAAAATACCATGCTAATCGCAACCCAAGTGCCACGTTATAGTAGTTTTTAATTTCGATATATAAATCATGTAAAAATACACAAAATTAAAAACCCTATCATTGTAATCAAACACCTGAGCGCCTAGTTATTGCTTTTTTTTTTTTTTTTAATTTGGATGCGTAAATTACTTAAAAATACACGAAGTAAAGAAAAAATATCACTCTAATTGGACCACCAAGCATGAAGTTATAGTCATTTTTAAATTGGATGTGTAAATCACGTAAAAATACATGAAATGAAGAAAAAAAAAATCACTTTAATCTGATATCTAAACCCAATTTATAGCTATTTTTAGTTTGAATGCGTAAATCACGTAAAAATATAAAGAATGAAGAAAAATATCACTTTAATAGGACACTCGAGTATGAAGTTATGGACGTTTTTAATGAGGATGCAAAAATCTCATAAAAATACATAAAATGAAGAAAATTATTAATCTAATTGGACATGCGTTCGTCATGTTATAACGGTTTTTAATTTGAATGTGTAAATCATGTAAAAATACCCAAAATGAAAATAATATCAATATAATTCAACACCCGAGCCCCTCTTTCATCAGAATATAAAAATGCTTTTTTTTTGTAGCCGCAAATATCTCTGCTACTCCATTGAGCAAACCTTAAAAATTCAAAGCCCTAACATTTAAACTCAAAAGATCAGCAAGTGGAGTTTTAAAGAATATCAACTCAACCATTCCTCTCTATGAAAAAGAACATCTCTGAGCTCAAGGCGACGCCATTCGGGTTCAAGAACGGAGTTAATCTACAAGCCTGATTCATTGCAGGTTCTAACGAGGAAGAGAAGAATAGAGTTAGAATGAGATCTAGTTCTATCTGTATTCGGTGAATCTCTTGTAACCTTTTCATATGTAGTGGATTGATTTTCATATTAGTCACTTTATAGACTCAAGATTTTAATAAACGTGCTTCTAGGGTTGGCGTCAGTAAAATCATATGTTCTCTCTCTTTGTGGTTAGTTGTGATCTCTCTCCGTAGCATATTTTTGGTTTTTCAAATAACGGTATTTAATATTGTGCACAAAAATTAAAAATTACTAATATTTTTAATTTTGTATGACTTTTTTTTTATCAAAATTTAATTTTTATTTTTATTTTTTTGATAGTTTGCTATTCACATTAATGTAACACATTAAAAGTAAAAGAGTTTCAAATAGGATAACCCATGTACAAGTGAAAATTTTATCTTATTGTTAAATGCTTCCTTTTTACACTTGTACGTTGACTTTTTTATTTTTCTAAAAAAATATATATCATGCTTTAAAATTAAAAAAGATTATTTATTTTTACTAAAAAAAATTTATAATGCAAAAAAGGTAGTCTCCTGCTTTATTATGAATAGGATGTAAAGCTAAGTTTTTTTTTTTTTTCCATTTTTTCTTCATCTCTCTCTATGTTTTGTTTTAGTTTTTAGAATTTAAGCAATTGTTTCAATGGAAAATGTAGAAAAAAATATTTCGAAGGTAAATAAAAAAATTATAATTTTTGTTTACTCGAAAGCAACTTTCAATAATATTTCTTCCATTGGTGGAAAAATTCATATTTCGTTTACTTATTTAAATCATCCTCTAATTATCTGTTTTAAAATTTGAATTTAAATAAAGTTTAATGTCCACGTTCTATTAATTTTATGTTTATATTTAAAGTGAAAAATCTATATAAAAATTTAAACATTTATATAAAATAAATTATAAAAGTAATTTTTAGGCTAAAATTTTAGTTTCAATAAACTAAAAATTTTAAAGTTAAGATACATGAATTTTTATTGAACCTTAATTCCACATATACATAGCTTAATCTGAATTGAAGTGTAATAAAAGTTGATAGATTTAAGATTTAAGTTTTTCGCACATTAAATGAACTTTTGAACAATTTATTTTTGTTAAAAATTTGATATTTATAAAAAATATTGTTTTTATTTAAAAGTTTATTTTATTCAAAAAATTCTTTTTATGAAATAATAATATTTTTGTTGACAAATGCCCTCTGGTGTAAGTGACAAATAGATGTTATGAGATGACCAATGTGGCAATTGGTTAATGATAATAACAACGATAACAGTAATGATATACACAAATAGATAATGAAATGTGATGTCGATTTTGATGATTTTTAGATAAAGGGTACTAAAAATAGGAGAGTATATATGTATAGCCTTAGGTTAAAAGACCCTAAACTTGTGGAGGGTTTTATTTATCCTACTTACTAGTAGGTTAATAGTATATATAATAACATTATTATCGATTAATTATGACCCTTGGCATATGGACCCATAAACAACGATGATAATTTGGTTAATCGTGACTCTTGGACTGAGACCCATAATGATTCCATATTGGTTAATTGTTTCCGTTGAGATGTTTTTTGCACCCAAAATATTATCCTTAAGATTCCCACAATCAGTTGATAAGATTTTGCTTGAAATGGTTATGATTTGATTACACTTGAAAAGTATAATTATAAACTCTATAACTTAGCATTAGAAGCATCCATTGTTTAATAAATTTACAGATTTTGTTAATCTTTATCATTTATTTGTTTTATTCTCTTCAATGCAAGAAAGAGGAGGAAATAATCATGATAAGCAGTGATAGAGATGAGGAAAACAACAACAATGAGTCCTCAGTGTCCACACAAAGAGCCCATATTCGGACTAGAGCAAGAACAAGAAGAGAAAAACAAAACAGGAGGTCGGAGTAGGGATGGTCTTGACCATCTCCCAGTCGGTCCGAACCATTACAACAAAGTACAGAGATGACAACACACTATGGTCTGGACCGTAGCATGGGTGGTCCGAACCACTGCTCCATTATTTTGAATATATAACCCACTGTGGTTCAGACTGTAGCCTCGGGTGGTCCGGACCACTGGGCAACTTAGGGTTCCATTTTATAATTTTTAAGTGTTTTTTAGAAAGCTCTATAAATAAAACCTTAGGGGATTATTTTGGGGATCCATGCTAATCATCATTTAGATTTTCTTACATTATGTTTTCAGTCATAGAGTTTCATTACGCTTTCGTACGGTGATTTTTTCTATTCTTTCTTTTAAGGTTTATGTGTAAGTGATTTATTTTACACTGATTTCAATTGAAAGTATTTATTTTCCATTCTTTTTTCCTCGTATTTGCTTCATAAGTGTTTTACAACCTTCGCATAAATTTCGTCTTCACTTCTTTTCCATTTTAACTTTAGAATGGATGTTTGTTCTTTTTCTTATTGTTTTGTTTATAATTCTAATATGCCAGGCTAAATTTGTTTTGGTTTTGATCTATGAATGTAATGGAAAATGAGTAGATAGATTCGAATAGTATGCGTTTTTAAAGTAATATAATTTTGATTCAATCGTAAAACTCAATGAATCTAGGTTTAGACTTAGAAAACGAATCACCTGTGTTATAGTAGGTTTCTTGGTTTCAATTGATTCTCTTGCACACCGAGTCTCCGATTCAATGTCCCGTTAACTTCAAACTTAATTTCAAAACCCTAGTTCAACATTTGTTTTACAAAAAAGGTTTTCAAGTTAAATCTGCTGACCTATCACTACATTCATAGATGATAGGTTAAGTTATTCACATATTCGGATCTATCTCTTCTAATTCATTACAAGAATAGATTAAAACCAAGCGTTTTCGTCTTAAAGTAATTCACAAAAATTGGAGTTTGTCTTTTCGTTAGTGCTTTTAATGTTAAGTTAAATTTTTTGTTTAAATATTAGTTCAAACCCAATTTCAAAAACCTCAAAAGATTAATTTGCCTTTTTATTATTGCAAGTGTTTAAAAAAGGAGTTTTTCTAAAACTAGTCACACACTTGCTCCTAGTGGAGATGACCTAGGACTTGCCGAGAATAAAAGTATGACCACCTCTTATACTTGGGAGAACAAACACACAAATTGAGTGCGGTTAAGTTTTTGGGCCGTTGCTCGGGAGCAACGGTTGGTGTGACAACTTTGGAGAACTTGTGGTAAGACACACTTACTTCCATCTTTAACGTGCGTGCATTTGGACTTCCAGGTGACATCACTCCGTTCCTCTTGTGAATATTTCATTTTTATTTTTTCCCACAAATTGTTTTTAGGATTTGTTACAGTGTCATGTCAATTGTATGTTTTTAAGGTCGGGAAGAATCTTAGTTGGGAAATACCGACCCAAAAGACCCATCTTACCAACCTTCACATTTAGAATCTTACACTACTTTATCATTCACCAATTCCTCATCCTTTGATTCAATGGGACACTTAGGAGATGATGTGAGTTTCCATGGGGATAATGAGGATAATCCAGGTCTTAGGCCTATGAGAGAACATTTAAACCTGATAGGCAAGCCACACCTTCATACATCATCTTGCCTTTAAATAACAGGAATTTTACGTTGAGACCTAGAGTTATCCAACTCCTTCCAACATTTTATGGTCTTCACTCTGAATATCCTTATAATCACCTGAGAGAATTTGAGGAAGTTAGTAACACTTACATTGACCAGAATGCCAACGAGGATGTAGTATGTCTTCAACACTTTCCATTTTCACATAAGGACAAGGCTAAGTTTTGGCTAAATTCCCTTTATCCTAGATCTGTTGGAACTTGGAGGGAAATGAAAACTGAGTTTCTAAAAAATACTTCCCAACCCAAAAGACTTAACATTTTAGGCAACAAATCATTATGTTTTCATGTAAGCCCAATGAGAATTTTTATCGTGCTTCAGAAAGTTTTAAGGACCCTTTGATGGCCTGTCCTCATCATGCTTCAAGCCATGGAGACTTGTGAGTATCTTCAATGAATCTTCGACTTCTAGTCTTAAACAACTTTTGTCTACCATATGCAATGGCACCTTATTTGATAAGACTACGGAAGACGCCATGGACTTCTTTGACATGGTGGCCGAGGACTCTAATGATTGGGAAGTTGGAACTCCTTTTTCTTCCGATGATAGGAATCCCACACCTAGTGGCTAATTAGAGTTAAGCGAGAGTGATGATTTGCGGGCTAAGTTAGTCGCTTTGCAAACTAAGCTAGACTCTCTTGAGCTTAAAAACAAGGAAAAACTAGTTGAGATGAAAATGATTTATGCCGCATGTGACCAAGTGGGGTATGGTCCTAATTCGTGCCCCAAGCGCCCTTTGATTAGAGAAATTGCTTATGGTCAAGCTTACATTAGTGGCCCTCAAAACCGTCCTTTCCCAAATAAGGGCCAAGGATATCCTTCTTACCCATAAGGTGGGAATGTCACTTACCAAGGAGGAAACCAAGCTTCTAATCCATATCCCCTGGGATGGAGGAACCCTCTTGTTTTCCTATGGAACAATGACCAGCAGGGACAATCGTTTCAACCACCTCCCATACCACCACTACGATTCCAACAACCCAATCCAGCTGTAATGCAATCTGTATAAAAGAGACCTCTTGAGGACACTCTTAACCAATTCATGCATCAACAGTTGAACATTAATAACTAGATGACTCGGGCTTTAGATGACATCAGAGGGCAAGTTTCCAAATTGACACAGACCATGAGTACCACTCAAAGTGGCAAAATTCCGGCACAAACTTTCCTAAACCCTAAGGGTCAGGTGAACATTACTAAGTCATCAATTTCGAGTGATAACCCACATGAACAAGTGCAATCTGTTCCTACTTTAAGAAGTGGGAAAGTTATTCAAAAACTGTAGATCCTAGAGCTACTGCACCAAATGTTAAGATAAGGTCAAGAGGTAGTGAGAAGATTGAGAAACCAAATGAGGAAATAGTTGAGAAAGAAAGAGAGAAAACAAAAAGAATGATGAGAAAATTGATGAAGGAAAGGAAATTGAGGAAAATTTAAGTGAGGAAGGAAGAGATAATAATGAGGGCATTTTGGGTAAACAAAAAGATCAAGTAGAAGAATGCATATCTAGACCACCATTTCCTCATACATTAGCAAAGGCAAGAATGAAATGTTAGAATTTGATATTTTTGAGATTTTTAAACAAGTAAGAATCAACATCCCATTACTTAAGGCTATCAAAAAAAATCCCACCTATGCTAAATTCCTCAGGGATATGTGCACTAATAAGAGGAAGCTTAATGTCAAAGAGAAAGCTTTCTTAAATGAGCGAGTTAGTTCCATCATTCAATGTGATACACCTGCTAAGTATAAAGATCCAGGGTGTCCAACAATTTCATGCGTAATTAGGGACCACATCATAGATAAATCTATTTTGGACCTAGGTGCTTGTGTCAACTTATTGCCTTACACTGTTTACCAGCAATTAGGCTTAGGAGAGCTAAACCCACTAGAGTGACGTTGCAATTGGCTGATCGATCGGTCAATATTCCATGAGGGATAGTAGAAGATGTGTTATTGCAAGTAGACAAGTTCTATTTTCCAGTTGATTTTATAGTGTTAGACACCTAAGCTATCCAAAACCTCCCATTCTATTCCTGTCATTCTAGGTAGACTATTCCTTGCCACATCCACTGTAGTGATAAATTGTAAGAGTGGGGTTATGAAGTTATCCTATGGAAATATGACCATTGAGATGAATATCTTTAGGGTTGGAAAGCAAATAGGGGAATTTGAGGATATTCGTGAGATGGATGTGATTCATACTTTGAGTGAGGAGTACTTTGAAAAGATCTTCTTCGATGAACCCTTAGAGAGAGCCTAAGTGAGAAGTGAGAGGTGTGAAGTTCTTGATGGAGGAAGTTTTGTTAATGGTGAAGAGTTTGTAAAAGCTAAGGAAGAAGTCAAAGCTATCAGCAGTGGGGTACCAATTGTCGAACCTTCGAAACCATCAGTGGGCAAACCCAAGCCATCAATAGAATGTCCTCCTTATCCTTCTAGGAATACTTTACCAAATGAACTTAAATATGCATTTCTAAGACAGGGGTAGACATTCCCAGAAATTATGTCTGCTATGTCAGAAAAAGATCAAGAAAAGAGATTGTTAACAGTTTTGAGTGCCTATCATCAGGCCTTAGGTTGGACTGTGGCACATCTTTGAGGTATTAGCCTTTTAGTGTGCTCCCATCATATATATCTTGAGGATGATGCCAAACCTATGAGGCAAATGCAACGTTGATTGAACCCCAATATGAAAGAGGTTGTGAAATAGGAGGTGCTTAAAATGCTCGATGCGGGTATCATATATCTCATCTCTGATTCGAAGTGGGTGAGCCCAACCTAAGTGGTCCCTAAAAAGTTCGATGTCACTGTTGTTGAGAATGAGAAGGGAGAGTTAGTAACTCAACGTACCCAAATTGGGTGGCGTATGTGCATTGACTAGAGACGTTTGAATGCTGTGACCCAAAATGACCATTTTCCCCTTCCATTCCTAGATCAAGTGCTCGAGAGAGTAGCGGGAAAGTCATTCTACTATTTTTTGGATGGATACTCGGGATATAATTAGGTTAAGATAGCACTTAAGGACCAAAAAAGGACCACATTCACATGCCCTTTTGGCACTTACGCATATATACGTATGCTATTTGGGTTATGTAATGCACCTGTGACTTTTCAAAGGTGTGTGACGAGCATTTTTAGTAACATGGTTGAGAAGTTCTTGGAGGTTTTTATGCATGATTTCTCTGTTTATGAAGATTCATTTGATGAGTGTCTAACCAACCTTGAGAAAGTTCTACTGCATTGAGAAGAGAGTAACTTGGTGTTAAACTGGGAAAAGTGCCATTTCATGGTACAACAAGGGATTGTTCTAGGCACATAGTATCATGCCGTCGGATTGAGGTGGACAGAGCTAAGGTTGAACTAATTCAAAATTTACCCATCCTTTGAAGTGTGAAGGATATAAGATCATTCCTAAGTCATGCCAGGTTTTACCGACGATTCATTCAATCTTTTAGTTCTATTACCCGTCCCTTATGCTCTTTGTTATCCAATGATGTTCCTTTTGAATGGACAACGTCATGCCAAGAGGCATTTGACAGACTTAAACATTTGCTTACTACCGTACCCATCATCCAAAGCCCAGATTAGTCTTTACCATTTGAGCTTATGTGTGACGCTAGCGATTATGTAGTGGGGGCTATTTTAGGACAAATGAGAGAGGGGAAACCTTATGTCATTTACTACGATAGTAAGAGTCTTAATGAGGCTCAAGTGAATTACACCACCATGGAGAAAGAGCTTCTAGCGGTAGTGTTTTTACTAGATAAGTTTAGGTCATATTTGGTAGGTTCTCATATCACGATGCTCTATCTTCCCTCTAAGAAAGAGGCCAAACCCCATCTAATTCAATGGATGCTACATCTCCAAGAGTTTGATTTGAAGATTAAAGACAAAAAAATGAGTAGAAAATGTGGTAGCTAACTATTTGTTTAGATTGCCATACCATGTGTTCGAATCAAGTGACCTACCAATTAATGAGAATTTTCCTGATGAGCACATCATGCATATTAGCACCACAAGTCATAATCACTCTCCTTGGTACTCAAACATTGCCAACTTCCTAGTAACTGGTCAAATGCCTTCCCATTGGACAAAAGTTGATAGAGGAAAATTTTTACGCAATGTGCGTAGTTTCTTTTGGAATGAGCCCTACCTCTATAAGTATTGCCAAGACCAAATCGTGAGACGATGCATTCCTGACCATGAGATTCCTAATGTCATTGAGTTTTATCACACTTTAGCTAGTGGAGGCCACTTCTTCTCGAAGAAAACCAAAGCTAAGATCCTTCAAAGTGGATTTTATTGGCCTTCCTTGTTTAAAAATATTCACGAATATTGTTTGAGATGTGACCGCTGCCAACGATTAGGAGCCCTATCTAAACACAATGAGATGCCCCAAAATCCTATTATTATTTCAAAAATTTTTGGTTGTTAAGGGATAGATAACATTGGCTCATTTCTTATATCATTTGGCTTTGAGTATATAGTAATGGCCATAGACTATGTTTCCAAGTGGATAGAAGCCATTGCCACTCGAACCAACGACCACCAAGCAGTGGTCCAGTTCTTAAAGGAATACATTTTTTCGCACTTTGGGATGCCCAAGGCTATCATTAGTGATGGGGATAAGCATTTTTGCAATCGACCTATAGGTATTTACATGGGTAAATATGGTGAGACACATAAAGTGGTTACCTCATACCACCCTCAAAATAGTGGCCAAGTTTAGTTGGCATAGAGGGATACAAAGGGCATTGTTGAGAAAACTGTAAGTCCTACACGTAAGGATTGGTCTTTACAACTTATTGACGCATTGTGGGCCTACCAGATGGCTTACAAAACCATTTTGGGCATGTCTCCCTATCGTCTTGTCTTTGGTAAGGCTTGCCACTTACCCGTTGAAATGAAACATAGAGCCTAGTGGGCAATCAGGCAATTTAATGAGAATATAAATGATGCCGGCATTCTTAGAAAGCTTCAATTGAATGAATTGGAGGAGCTAAGAAATGACGCTTTCAAAAATGCTAAAATTGCCAAAGCTAAGATGAAGGACTTACATGACAAGCACATTCTTAGCAAGTCCTTCAAGGTAGGTTAGAAAGTTTTGATGTATAATTCTCGGTTACACCTCTTTTCGGGTAAGCTTAAATCAAGATGGTCTGTTCCCTTCACCATTATTTCAATCTCAAAACATGGTGTATGTGAGGTTCACAATCTACATAATGACACCACTTTTAAGGTGAATGGTCACCGTCTCAAGCCATATTTGGATACTTATGTGGCCGAGGTTGAAACGTGGGAGCTACCTCCTCTGTTTGATTAAAAGTATACAATCATTCTTGTACATTAGTAGTTATGGGTCTTTGTTTTCTCAAGTAGTCTCTGTTTTCTTGGTTTCTATTCTGACATGTATCTTAAACCTAAAGTTGTTGTTTTTTTTTTTTTTTTTCTGATGTTGTTATTTTGAGTCCAACTACGCACTTCAAACTTTTTTATTTTAATGTACTTGGTCTATTGGTGGTATCGTAATACAACATTTATTTTATTTTAATTTCTTGTTTCAAATTTTTTTTATTCCTTCTTTTGTACTACCTTTTTATTTTATTTCTTTCTCATTTTTCTTTCTAACCTTTTCTCTTATATAGTTGCTTTTATTTTCTTCAAATAAGGAAGCACTTGAGGTAACATCTTTCCTCTCCCTTTTTATTTAGTCTTGCACTTCCAAGTTTGGTACTACATATATATCTATAAAAGTTATTGCTGGGAGTGTTGTAGACTCTAGGTTGGGGGGTGTATTGGGTGATGCCTTAAAGGGGCTTAAATAATGGGTGCATGCTTGACTTATATGTTCTATATTATTTATGCTTATCATCATCATGCTCACTTTGCACACTACGGACCCAATTATTTTTTCATGATTCTCACGTTGAGGATAATTTTTAGTTTAGGTTGGGGGTAGCGTTTGCATGATAGAATTTGTATGATAACCCTCATTTGTGCTAAAATTGTCAAAATTTTTATCTTTGAGCTCAAATGCATAAGTGAGCATTCTTGTTCTTGCATGTCAGCCTTTTTAGCTTGGTTGATTATGGAATTGAGTGATAAAATGATGAGTGAATCTTGTTCAAGCTTTAATAGGAAACTTAGTTCAAGTTGAATGTGTCATTAACTTGTGCATTTTTTTTTTTTTACAATCATAGAGAAGAGCTTATGTGCTTAGGAGTAGATTTTGTTAAACATTGGCTAATTGAGCATTCTTGGACTAGGTGGAGACCTATACCCCTTAATGGTGAGCTTTTGAGCCTATTATTCTTTTCTTGAGGGGTTGCAAATAATCACAACTCTTTTATTATTCATTTTGGTTTTCAATGCACTAATTGCATCACAAACACTTGCATAAGTTTCACTTGGCATAATAACAGTTGTTGTAAGCCTAGAACATGATGCTAGGCTTTCTTTGCTATTTTGGGCCTTATTGTTTGCTCATGGATATCAATTGTCTTAGGAACCAACTTGAAGCCTTTTAATAAAGTGTGTGATATATATTTCCTTTCTTGGTTTCCACCTCATATATTATCCGTTAGCCTTATTCACACACTTTAAGCCTTACCCTCACTTGTCTTGGGTTGTGAAAGTGCCTCAATGTCAATGATGTGAACTTGGGTTCAGAGTGGAAACTTCTGAGAGCATATTAAGAGGAAATTTGGGGTGGAAAGTTTAGTTGATGTACACCTTATTTCAAAAAGAAAAAAATAAGAAAAATAAAAAAGTATTTCTCAGTTCTTTTTGCTTGTGGAATTGTGGGACTTGCGCATTATATTGTCATATTTGAAAAGTTCCCATGAGTAGTTTGTAAGTTTATGAATAAGCTTCTTGTTGAGATTCTTATTGGTGTTTAGGAATTAGTTAAATTGGGACTTGTGTGCACTTGAACACTCCTACCCCAAGACTCGTGCTTTGATTTCCATATCCTTCATTGTTAACCATAACCCAAGTTACAACCAAAATAAAGACCAGCGGATTCTAAGCAAGCAACTCTCGTATGGTGCATGTAGTGGTCTTATGTAGTTTGTGTGGTGTGATCTCTTGCACATGCATTGGAATATGGTGATGAGCTATCCACTTTGAACTTCAATTCAGTTCACTTACTTATTTGTAGGGTTATGTGCAACTAGAAATGCATCATATGCTAATAAGTATGTGTAAACCCTTGATGAGTGAATTTCTTTCTATGAGTGGTACCTTGTGAGTATTTGAAGTCAAAACATAGCTCCATTTATGCTCTTGCAACCTTATTGAATAAATGAAACAATTTTACACACATGCGCTTCTTATTCTGATAGTCCATGTATTTATGCTTAGCACTTGGGAATTACACATGATATTTGGGTTTTGTGACTTCTTGAACTTGACTGTGAGTCATTTTTTGTCTTAATCACTTTTTGACATCTTGAGACCAAGCTATAGAATTTTGTGGGTAGATTCACTGCAAACCCTCACGAGACTTCACTCGTCCACTAGGGGTAACCTAGGGGTTTAAAAGGCTTACTGCACGTAACTAAGTGTAACCGTGTTTCCAACGAAAAAAGAAATAGGAAGTAGTTTGCATTCATTTTAATAAAGTCATTGCTAGGGACTAGCAATGTTTAAGTTGCGGAGTGTGATTACACTTGAAAAGTGTAATTATAAACTCTATAACTTAGCATTAGAAGCATGCATTATTTAATAAATTTACAAGTTTTGTTAATCTTTGTCACTTATTTGTTCTAGTCTCTTCAATGCAGAAAAGAGGAGGAAATAATTGTGATAAGAGGTGATGAAGATGAGAAAAACAACAATAACGAGTCTTGGTGTCCACACAAAAAGCCCCGATAAGGAAAACAACAATAACGAGTCCTTGGTGTCCACACAAAAAGCCCCTATTCGGACTAGAGCAAGAACAGGAAGAGAAAAACGAAGTAAGAGGACGGAGTAGGGATGTTCCGGACCATATCCCAGCTGGTCAGCAACAAAGTACAGAGATGACAACACACTGTGGTCTAGACCATAGCATGGGTGGTCCGGACCATTGCTCCACTATTTTGAAGATGTAACACACTGTGGTCCAGACCGTAGCCTTAGATGGTCAGAACCACCGGGCAACTTAGGGTTCCGTTTTATAATTTTTTAGGGTTTTTTAGAGGGCTCTATAAATAGAACCCTAAGGGGATTGTTTTTGGGATCCGTGTAAACCGTCATTTAGATTTTTTACATTACGTTTTCAGCGAAGAGTTTCATTACAATTTTGTGTGGTGATTTTTTGTATTCTTTTTTCTAGGGTTTATGTGTAAGTGATTTCTTTTACACTGATTTCAATTGAAAGTATTTCACTTCTGTTCTTTTTCCTTCGTACTTGCTTCATAAGTGTTTTAAAACATTCGCATCTATTTCGTCATCACTTCTTTTCTATTTTAACTTTAAAATAGATGTTCGTTCTTTCTTGAGTTTTGTTTACGATTCTAATATGCTAGGCTAAATTTATCTTGGTTTTGACCTACGAATGTAATGGAAAATGAGTAGATAGATTCGAATAGTATGCATTTTTAAAGTAATATATTTTCGATTCAATCATAAAACTCGTTGAATTTAGGTTTAATCCTAGAAAATGAATCACTTGTGTTATAGTCGGTTTCTTGGTTTCAAGTTGATTCTCTTGCACACGAGTCTCCGATTCAATGTCTCGATGACTTCAAACTTAATTTCAAAACCCTAGTCCACCATTTGTTTTACGAAAAAGGTTTTCAAGTTAAATCTTCCAACCTTGCACTACATGCGTAGATGATAGGTTAAGTTATTCACATATTCGGACCAATCTCTTCTATTTCATTACAAGAATAGGTTAAAACCAAGGGTTTTCTCTGAAAGTAATTCACAAAAATTGAACTGTCTTTTCGTTAGTGCTTTTAAAGTTAAGTTAAATTTTATGTTTAAATGTTAGTTCAAATCCAATTTCGAAAACCTAAAAATATTGATTTTCCTTTTTATTTGTTTTTATTGTTTGCAAGTGTTTAAAAAAACTAGTTTTTCTAAAATTAGTCACACACTTGCTCCCTGTGGAGATGACCTAAGACTTACTTAGAATAAAACTACGACTACTCTTATACTTGGGAGAACAAACACACAAATTGAGTATGGTAACAATTCGTTTTCAAATTTTGATTGGCCAAAATATATCTTAGTGTTGATATGATTTAGCAAATATCTTCTAAAACTAACGGTCATGATTCGCTTTGATTCTGTGAAGACATTCAACTAACTTAATTTGGCATAGCTCGTGATCATATTGATTTTGGCCGATTTAGTAAGATACAGCATATATTTGAGCTGACTTAGTTTCCACGAATTTACTTGATCATTGACACTTGACACATATATTCAAGGATATGGATAAATGATGGGGAGCTATCATAGCTACCGTGGAACTTACAACCACCTATATAAACTACACGCTTAAGTTATAGATAAGTGGGTAGTTGAGTAACCACTCAAGTTATGGACAAGTGGGTAAGTGAGTGGAAGTTGCAAATGATGGCAGTAGCAGTTACTTTCCTACTCCCATTATAAATGTGCATGAAGAAAGCCAAAAAAGAGGTACCTCGACCTCAGATCAAACCATTATCTCTATCTTCCTTTATAGTCTTTCATTCTAGTTGTTTTTTTAATTTTAATCTTTATCTTTTATGTTCTTTCAATTTTATGTAATTTTCATTTCAATATTTTAATTTAGTTATAGTTCTCTCTTCTCTTCATCTTCATATAATAAAATTTTGTTGCATACCTTTTAGGAGTAGTTAATTTCCATTTCGTACTCATCCTCTAGGATTAGCGTAATGCCTATCCGCATAGCATATTACTCAAATTTAGATTTTGATTCTGCTTGTGATCCTTGTCCATCCTATTCTGAGTATCAGTCATTTTACTATAATCTATGTTTTTTTTCCTCGATATTCATTATTTTAATGTATCGAATCCATAGTCATCGTATAACAATCCATATTATTCTTCTAATATGCAAAATTTTAATAAATCACAATTTCAGCAATCATATCTATATCCACATCAGCAATATTTAAAATCACATTCAGATCCTTATTCGTAATCTAATGTAGATGTTGGTGAATTTGGAGTCCTTTCAGTAGTAAGGCAGGGGTGACCCACACAACTGGATCTTTATCCTAATTCATTGAGTCCTTGTGACTCTAACATGCCTGTACAAATCCAAATTCAAACCATGAAAGGACATGTGCTATTTGCACCAGAGAAATTTGGTGTAAATAATTTCGGCACACCTAGTGGGACCATAGATATAAGTGTACAATAGTTACTAAACAACGAAGTAGAGAATTTAAGCAAAGAGAAGGAAAATCCATTATGATTGAAAAGAAAACTCCAAGAATGTGAGTCCATCATCTAGTGACTCAAATTTGAAAGCAAATGAGCGGCGCCAATCTATAAGTGAAAGAAACAATGAAATTATGGGCACCCTAACTACTGGTGTATACATTGTGGTCAATGGAAAAAAGGGTGGCAAATCAAGCCACTAGTCAGCGCAGGCCAGAAGGAAACCCCATAGTGGCCCAGGGCATCAAATATTTAAACTTTACGTGAAAGTTCATAGAACCAAAAGGGCTAATTAGTGGCTAGTCCTCGTCGAGTGGGTTTTCCCATGAAAAGAATAGCCAAATGCTAAATACGCCTCAAAATCAAGGCACGTGAGAGTTTTATGCTAGAGGCAATTTAGAGGTCTTAAGACTTACAGAATATACAAGAGATTAGGCCAAACCCAAAAAAGCAAATACAGTTTCAACCTCCTATCCACGATATAGGTGCTACATTAATGTCCTAAACCAGTCAGCCAACACAAGTGTAGGACCCTTGTTCCCAACATTTAAAAATCAAGGTCAATCTTCTAGTCAACCTATAAGAAATGGAACATTTTCAAAGCCAATTGAAATCAGGCCAAATTCCAGTGTTAGGCCGAATAATGATAATTGGTCGGTTGTCTTAGATCGACCAGAGCTCTTAGGGGCTATCCAAGAATGGAATTTAGTGGTTAATCATGATCAATTAGCCGATATAATTGATGAAGGACTAGGTCTAGGCATTAGGGGATTATGTAAGCTGACTTACAAAAACTGTCTCCCGAATGGGTTAACCTAATGGAATACTCTAATGGATTTAAAGTATTCGATTTCTCCTTGTTTTGAAGTGATGATAAACAATCTACTGTGGAACAGGTGGACTGATTTATAGTCCAATGTTGTGGGTTGATTTGCAAATGACATTGTTTTAGTAGATGACACGAGAGAAGGAGTGAATGATATGGTCGAATTATGGCGAGAAACGTTAAAGACAAAAGAGTTTAAGCTAAGTAGATACAAAACCAAATAAATGGAATACAAGTTTAGTCAAAGTAGGATAGTTGGTAGCATAAAAGTAAGTTTAGGCACACAAAAGATTATAGAGAAGGAAAACTTTAGGTACTTTGGATCTATGGTACAACAGGATATAGAGATTGATGTTGATGTAAGTCACAGGATTCAGGCCGGATGGATCAAATGAAGGAGTGTTTCGGGGGTCTTGTGTGATCGGAAAGTCTCTCTCAAAGTGAAAGAAAAGTATTATAAGATGGTGATAAAACCAGCATTGTTATATGGATCAGAGCGTTGAACAACAAAGCATAATCATATTCAGAAGATGGTAGTTGTGGAGATGAGAATGTTAAGATGGATGTGCAGGATCACAATGAGAGATAGGATTCGGAACAAGGAGATTAGGATAAACTAGGAAGAGCACTAATCGATGATAAAATAAGCAAAATCAATTAAAATAGTTCGGCCATGTTAGAAGGCATTCGACAGAGGCATCAGTTAAAAGGTGTGATAACATTGAGATTGCCAGGAGTAGTAGAGGGCAAAGGAGACCTAAGAGAAGTTAGAAAGAAACTATTAAACATGACCTTCCCTACATAGATCTAATGGAAGAAATGGCCCTAAAACGACTTGATTGGCATCATCAAATCCATATAGCCAACCCCACCTAGTAGGAAAAAGCTTGGTTTGGTTTGGTGTTATGGTTGGGAACTCTAACATTTTCAAACTTAGGTTTTTTTTATAAATTCTTTAACTGCCACTGCATTCACATGGTATGTGAATTTGACACCCAACTTGTGCATAATTGGCAAGAATTAGAGGAGATGTTCCATAACGAATTTTATAGAAGTGAGCCTAAGGTGACCACGACCGATTCGGCCAAAATAGCACAATCAACTGGCGAGTTGGTTGACACGTGCATCACCTAGTTTAAAAGAATAGGGTATAAGTGCAATGTTTGTCTACACAAGGCCAAATATGTTAAGCTAGCCCTGAATGGTCTAGAGTTTGAACCTCGTAATTAGTTTGAGGGAATGGAGTTTAGATATCTTTTCAAGTCGGGGGTAATGGCCATTAGATATGGGAGGATCTTACAAGATGAGCAAGATAAAAAGAACTCTGTCAAAGGGATTTTCTATTAGGACTTGAACTATGACGTGGCATCAGCCCATATGTATGAGTGAATGACCGACGAAGAGGTTTAGGCCGATGTTGGTATAATTGGAAGTGTATCAAGACGCCCTACTTTTGCAAAGCTCTAGTGAAACCTAAAATTGCTAGGGGTAATAATCCATTTGAAAATAAACTTGAAGAACCATTTAAAAAATACTCTTTTGACATCACAAAAGCAGATCAAATTTTTGATCACCTCCTGGCTAATAAGATAATTCGACTACCTAATTGGCATAAAATACTATCGATCGATGAAACTAAAGATTGTAATTATTATAAATGACATAATTCTTTGGAGCCATTCTATTAATAATTACTTGCATTTTCTCAACATCATGTAGGAATATATTAACAATAGCCTTTTTAACATGGCTGATAAGGAGCCTGTGGGAGTAGACAAGAAACCATTCCAGACATCAGTTGAAATAACTATGGTTAATGCCAAAAAGCCAACTAGAACCTAGAAGGTAAAGAAAAGATTGTCTTTGATGAAAAAGATAAATATAATGACCTGATGGACATTGACAAGGTGGAAGAGTTCAAGCAAACTTGGCCAAGCTTTACAAGGAGGTAGAGAAAACCAAAGCTAGTAGTACCAAAACCAAAGTTACTCATTGTTGTCCCAAATAGCAACACTAGAGAAGGGTGAATAAGGTAGCTTGAAAAAATTTTGCTAATAAAAATTTCAACCTCTAAAACAAATATATCAAGATGAAAAGGATAATCAAATATGGAATGTGCTTAAAATATTCAATGACGAAAAGTGAGTGATTTTGTTTGTAATAAATATAAAGAGAAGGAAGGAGAAGCAAACACAATTGAATTATATTGGTTCGGCTTCAATGTTGCCTATGTCTACTCCCCAAGACTTTCCTTGAGATTTCTCCATTATTCTTTGAAAAAATTATTACACACTAACTTCCTAAGGTGTTAGAAACCTTTCCTAAGTGATTTTATCCCCAATCACTCAACAAGTCTAGTTCAAAGATTATCCCTTCTTTTGGTTCCAACACTTGAACCAAAATCAACAAGAGCTTACCTAACTCTCACAAATTAAGAGAGTTATAAATTTTCCTCTATTACAATGACAATGATGAGTTTAAAAATCAATCAAATCAAAAAAAAAGTGGAAAAAAAACTCTTACAAGTTGAATATGAAAGTGAACATAAGTGTACGAAGATATCACTCTATCTTTGCGAAATGACAAACTTTTTTGTTTTTCTTTGTTAGCAGCTCTTTCTTGTTTTTCTTCCTAATGTTAAATCTGAGTTTTAAGGATCTATTTATAGATAAAAATCTCCAAGTGGCTGTAACTAAGTGAAAAGAACCTTTTGCCCTTAAAGGACTACGAATTACCTTGCTTCTAATGCTATCTTTAAGATTTAGATTTTCTGAGATACATTTGTGACCATTTCTTACCCTCATAATGTCTATATCTAAAATTTTCTTAGAGGAACTAATTTATAGATAGATAAGTCAGCTATAATTTATCAACATTTGAGCTTTATCCAATGGTTCGATCTTCATTTATGACTTCCAAACTGAGAACAACTTCAGATAGCATTTTTTAATATTTTAAATCTGTACCTCCAATTAAAACTATTATTTCACCATGATTCGCTTGGAATTTGAAGAAACTTAAACTACAAAAGTTATATCTTTATAAGTCTTTGTCTCATACACCAAAAATTAGAATTTTTAAAACTGTAGACTATGAGGTACGTCTCAAAAACCAGGATTAACTCCAGGATTTAGAATTAAAACTTTTTCTGTAAGACTGATCATCCATTTCCTTTTTGGAAAATTTTCCTTTAGATCCACAAAGAGTTTTAGTCAATAAAGTTGTAGATATAGAAGTTTAGTTTCCTATATTAAACTCTCATGTAAATTGAACCATTAGATCCTCAGACATCATCAATAAACTAATGTGTATTTGATTTGTCTATTCATTTGAGTTAACCTTGTAGTTCAAGTCTTCATCTTTCTTTGATTTTCATTGCTCCAACCTTTGATATTCTTTTGTTTTCTTATCCAAATTATGTAAAAATATCTAAAAAATAATATCAATATCTTCCAATCATATAATATTGAATTCATCAAATTAAAATGAATTGTAACATTTAATACAATGTCTATTTGAAAGTTAATTATGAAAATTTAATTCAATATTTGTTATTATCAAAATCAGTTGTAAAACTAAGTTTATAGACCTGGGGTCAACAATCTCCCCCTTTTTGATGATGACAAACTATTAATGATTTAAGACTTAAATTTTCAAAAGACATAAATCAAAAAAATATTTTTTTATTCATATAAACTTAATATATCAATCATTAATATTTTATCTTTCTCTTCCTTTGACATCATCAAAAATAATATTAGAAGAAAAAAAGTTATAATTAGTCATATTTCTCCCCTAAAATATATGCATCAATTTCAATGTAGAAAATTCATTATAATGTATTTAGCTCCCCTTAAACATATGATAGTAAAATAAACATCAATGAGCACGTAAGGAAATTAAATCAATATCATATTGGATTAGACATACCAAATTCTTAACAAAGATAACAAAATCTATCCTCATTCAATGACTTAGTAAAAATATCAACTAATTGAATTTCTGTCCCAAAAAATTCAAGAATAATATCACCTTCTTAAACATAATCTCTAAGAAAGTGTTGTCTAATTTCAATGTGCTTGGTCCTAGAAGGTTGAATGGCTTTTTTTGGTAAATTAATAGCATTAGCATTAGAAAATGATTAAAGTGGAGTCCAAAATCTTCTAACTGTTGTTTCATCCATAAAATTTGTGCACAACAAGTTCCAGCAGCGATGCACTCAGTGCTTGCCGTGGACAATGCTCCAGAATTTTACTTCTTGCTAAACCATGATATAAGTAAGTGACCTAAAAATTGATAAGTTCTACAAATGTCCCTACGAAAAAATAATGCTAATTATAAATTCCTAATAAATATCTAAAAATACATTTAATAGCAATAACATGAGATTTCTACGAAATGTATCCAATTAAAGAATCACTTTTAACATCCATTTGATGAAGCTTGAAACTTCTAAAACATACAATTCCAAGTAACATTTAAAAGTTTCATCAAAATCAATTCATTCTTCTTGAGTAAAAATCTTGGACAACAAATCGAGTTTTATCTCTAATAACTATCCTGGATTCATAAATTTTATTTCTAAAAACCCATTTTGTTCCAATCACAGGATGATCATTAAGTCTAAGGACTAAGTCCTAAACTTTATTTCTTTCAAATCGATTACGCTCTTCTTGGATAGCTAAAATCCAACTTTCATTATTTTTTGCTTCTTTAAAACAATTAGGCTTGACTTGAGAAAGAAAAGCTAGATTATTACAAATATTTCTAGGAGATGAGTGAGTGGTTTTACCTTTAGATGAACCATTAATGATTAAATCCTTAGGGAGTGGTTTTACCTTTAGATGAACCATTAATGATTAAATCCTTAGGATGATTGTGAGCATATCTCCACTGTTTCGGTAAGTCTTCTTTATTGTTCTTGAACTCATCGAGCTTTAAAGCATTCTTTATGGCTAATGGTTCTTTTTTGTCCTCCTTCATTGAGTTTGCGTTTCCTTCTTGAATATCAATGCTTTTTATTGTTTGTTCCAATCTTATGTCATCATCATTACCAAAATTCTTAGAAGACGATTTGCTAGATTCATCAAATGCAACATAAATAGATTCTTCTACAGCTAAATTTTTTCTATTATAAACTCTATAAACTTTGCAAGAATTAGAATATCTAAGAAATATTTCTTCACCCGGTTTAGCATCAAATTTACACAATTTATCTTTATTATTGTTTGAAATAAAACATTTATAACTAAATGCATGAAAGTAGTAAGGGTTTTCTACATTTCCAAAGCTCATATAAAGTTTTATTTAAAATGGGTCTTATCATTACTCAATTTATAATATAGCAAGCAGTGTTAACCGTCTCAGTCCAAAAGTAGTTTGTAGATTATTTTTACAAAGCATAGTTATAGTTATTTGTTTAAAAGTCCCATTCTTTAGCTGAACTACATAATTTTGTTAAGGATTTCTAGGAGCAAGAAGTTATGGTCTATACCATGCTCATCACGATATTTATAAAAAAAAAAAAAAAGACTTTTCAAGTTTTCAACCGTGGTCACTTCTAATTGAAGAAATAAGAAATCCCCCTTTCACTTTGAAGTTTTTGATAAAGTTTTGTAAAAACATGAAAAACTTTATCTTTATGAGCTAAGAATGCTACCCATGTAAATCTAGAGTAATCATCAACTATCACAAGTGCATATGATTTTCCACTAAGACTAAAATTCCTAGTAGGACCAAATAAATCCATGTGAAGTAATTGAAACCAATTTATAGATTTGAAAGATGTTCTAACTTGTTTTCCAAATTGACATGTATCACATAATTTATCTTTTTCAAACTTAATATTAGGAAAACCAATATCTACGTCATATTTGGAAAGTTTTAAAATTAAATCCGTGTTAGCATGTCCAAGTCTTCTATGCCATAACCAGATATAATAACCCATTTTCGAAAAACGTTAGACATTATTCAAAGATAAAACATTTAAATAAACAACATAAACATTTTCATATCTATGCCCTACAAGTAATGTCTTGTGGTCATGGATGTTCTCTATGATACACCGGGAATGATCAAATATGAAATGATTATTTTTACCATGTAATTGACTAATACTAAGTAAATTATGCTTTAAACCTTCAACTAATTATACATTTTCAATTGTATGAAATGGAGCTTTACCAATATAACTTATACCAATAATTTTTCTTTTGCTATTATCTCTGAAAGTGACAAATTCTCCATTTTTAGAAGATAAACAAGTGAATATAGTTTCATCTCCCGTTAGACGTCTTAAGCAAGCACTATAAAGAAACCATCTTTCACTCTTTGATTTAGCTTTCAAGTAAACCTACAAGAGAAAATCAACTATTGACTCTTGGTATTCAAATCCTCTTGATTCCTTAAGGGTTAGATATGCCATCACTTAAGTTCATTCTATTCTTTGGAACATACATCATTTTAGGTCCACTATAAGTCTTTATCCTGTAGGGGCATGAATGAATAATATGCTCAATAATGAAAGTAGAATGATGACTACTAGAAGATGTTTATTTCTAAAAACAATTTTTGTAAAGTTTTTGCTTTTTAGAAGGGTTAAAACCAATTCCACGTTTATTAAAAGCATATCTTTGTCTACTAAGAATCATATCCAAGTTTTCACATCCTTTAAAAAACTTTGCAATAGATTTTGTTAAATCCTTTACTTGATTTTTTAAAGTTCCTATTTTGTTTTCGAAATCATTTAGAGTTGAGATTTCAGTTTCAATCTCCTTTCCTAAAAATACATTTTCTTTCTTTAAGAAATTATTTTCTTAAAAAAAAAGAAGAGACCGTCATTTCTAGAGAAACATTCTTCAAGAAAATTTTCTTAAGCTCATGATATAAATCTTCAAAAGCATCTAAGTAGTAAATTGATTGTTAGAAGATTGACATACTTCATTCCTTTTTTCTTGAGTCATGAAACAAAGGTTTGCAATTTCTTCTTCATGTGACTCATCATCAGAGCAGGTTTCATTACTATCCCCCAAAGTTGCCACCATTGCCTTTTTTATGTCCTCTTTATAACTCTTTTTAAGTTGAGGACATTCAGGCTTGATATGACTAGGCTTTTTACATTCATAGCAAATGATTACATCCTTCTTACTTGAGTCCCTTTTGATTGTTTTCGTCTTATGAAATTTTCTTCACCTTATTTCTTTTTGCTAATGAATCTTTTGAATTTTCTAGTGATCATAGCAAGTCTTCATCGTCTCCATTATTTGATTCATCAACATTTTCATTACTAAATGTCGATTTGCAAGAAATTTCTTTCTTCTTTTTGGAGTCTTCTTCCTCATTAACTTTTAAAATAATCTTATGGGTCATAGGAGAACCTACGAGTTCATCTAGGCTCAATCTTATGAGATCTTTAGTTTCTTAGATGGCTTTTACCTTTGGTTCCTACCCCTTTGCCAAAGGCCTAAGAATTTTTCTCACCATTTCTACGTTAGTATAGATTTTACCAAGAGATTTCAAACTACGTATAATATCGGTTAATCAAGTAAAATTTTTCGAAATAGAGTCACCTAGTTTCATTTTAAACAATTCATAATGATGAACAAGCATACAAATTTTAGATTCTTTAACTTGATTATTAATTTCATGAGTGACTTTTAATTTATCCCAAATTTCCTTAGCGGTTTTGCATGTAGAACTTCTATTAAACGTATAAGTATCAAGTATGTAATATAACAAGTTCATAGCCTTAGTATTTAATTAGACTTTAGCTTCATCGGCTTCAGTCCATTCACTCTCATCCTTTGGAACAATCTTATTATCTATGATTTTAGAAGAAATATAGGGTCCATTGGATATAACCATCCATGACCCCATAATCAATGGTTTGAATATAGATTCTCATTCTAGCCTTCCAATAATTATAAATTGTTCTAATGAAAAAAGAAGGTCGGTGGGTCCATTAGCCTTCAAAAGTAGAGGCACCAAAAGAGGTTGTCATTATCTTAACTTTTAGAGAGTTAAGTCAAAGCAAAAGCCCTTGCTTTGATACCAATTTTTATCCCAAATAGCTACACTAAAAGTAGGTGAATAGGGTTGCTTAAAAACATATTGCAAATAAAAATTCCAACCTCTAAAACAAATATGTCAAGATGAAAAAAGAAATCAAATATAGAATACACTTAAAATATTCAATATTTGTGGATGAAAAGTGAGTGCTAACATTTGCAATAAATATAAAGAAAATAGAGGAGAAGTAAACACATTCAATTTACAGTGGTTCAACTTTATGTTGCCTACGTCCACTCTCCAATGCCTTCCTTAAGATTTTTTCAATATTCTTTGAAAACCTTGCTACACACTAGCTTCCAAAGATGCTAGAAAACTTTCCTAAGTGATTTTATCCCTAAATCACTCGACAAATCTCTCTCAAAGAATATCTATTATTTTGGTTCCAACACTTAAGCCAAACCAACAAGAGCTTATCCAACACTTACAAATTAAGAGGGTTATTAATTTTCCTCTCTTACAATAATAATGGTGAGTTTAAAACTCAATTAAATAAAAAAGAAGCAACCCTTACAAGTTGAATAATAAAGATAAAGCACAAGTGTACAAAGATATCACTCTATCTTTGCAAAACGATGAACTTTGTTCTCTTCGTAAGAACTTCTTTTTCAAATTTTTTCTTGTTGTTGAATTTGAGTTATGAGGTTCTATTTATAGGCAAGAATTCCTAATGGCCGTTACTAAGTGAAAAAACACTTTTTCCCTTGAAAGAATATGAATATCCTTGCCTCCAATATCGTCTTTTAGATTTAGATTTTCTGAGATATATTTGTGATTCTTTTCGACCCTCATAGAGTTCATATCTGAAATTTCCTCAAATCGTATAATTTGTAGATACCTAATTCAACTATCACGTATCAAAATTTTAGCTTCATCTAACGGCTGATCTTTAGATATGGCTTCCGGATCGAGACCAGCTTCAGATAGTATTTTCTAACATTCTAAATCTATGTTTTCAATTAAAACTACTATTTCACCATGATTGTTTTGGAATTTGGAAAACCTTAAACTATAATAGTTGTAGCTTTATAAGTCTTCTTTTCACACACCGAATATCAGAACTTTTAAAACTGTAGACTATGAGTTATGTCTCGAAATAAAGATTACCTCAAGAATTCAGAATTAAAACTTCTTCTCCAAAATAGATTTCCTATCTCATTTTTTGAAAATTTTCCTTTTTAGATCCACAAAACACTTCCCTTCGAGAATGTTATAGATATGGAGATCTAGTTTACTATATTAACCTTTCATAAAAATTGAACCATGAGATGTTCACATATCATAAATATACTAACATAAGTCTGGTTTATTCATTCGAGTTAAACTTCTAGCTCAAGTCTTAATTTTTTTTTTTTTATTTCCATTGCTCTAACCTTTTATATTCTTTTGTTTCTTTTATCCAAATTATGTAAAAATCTCTGAAAAATAATATCAATCTCTTCCAAGCATATAATCTGGAATCTACCAAATTAAAATGAATTGTAACCTTTCATATAATGTCTATTTGAAAATTAATTACGAAAATTTAATTCAATGTTTGTTATCATTAAAATCAATTATAAAACTAAGTTTATAAAACATTGAGTCAACACTCATCAATCTTATAAGCTAGGAATTCAATTTTGTCGGTCCTCAAAAGATGAATAGAAGATGGGGCCGATGATCTTATATCGACCCACATAGCTAAAATCAAACAACATGTTTCAGGTGCGTAGATATTGCCTGGGGTTCAACAAAAAGCTAAAAACATATATGCTCAAAAGCTAATGCACCAGCAAATTTGAAGGTTATAGTTAATCAAACCAATGAAACCAAAGTTGTGAGATCGACTGCATATATTTGACCAATGAGGGCTGGAAGTGAATCAAGGCAATACGGCCTAATGCAAAAGCCCAAGGGGAAGTTTCCATTGTAACAGTCTATATACTCGGTGAATTCTGAGTCCGACACCGCAACTACCCCTACCTCCATATAGGTTACAAAGGGCTTATCCCAGTTATGATCAAACTATCAAGCCAAGAATGCCCCTATAACTGAGAGTATGAGAGCAAACTATTCATCCCAAATACCCGTTTAACCAAGATACGTGACAAATTATCAGAACCCAGAAAAAGGAGGTGGCAGAAATGAAAAGAATCTTGAAAAAGCATCGAGATAGAGAAAATCTAAGATGTAGTGTTAGCCTCAGAAGAGGAATAAAACCTGCTCTAATAATCCTTAAGGCACAAGATAAATCTTGTGCACCTCCAAAGGTCATCATCTTGGACATGGAAAAAGAGGTAGAAAGAAATATAAACAGTGAAGTTGAAAGGAAAGGAGGTTGACACATCTCCTGAATGTCAGTCAGATAAATTTGAGCATCATATTGATGACTCTGGAGATGATAATGGAGATGCTCAATCAATGAGCTGGATTCAATTTAGAGGTATACAACCGACCGAGATGAATATGGTATTCACATTACTAGCCATTTTCAAGGCTAATAATGTTCAAAGCTCATTAGATGATGATGTCAAGGAAAATGAGCAAATAACTTATGAAATTGATATAATGAAGTTAAAGTTGAAAGAACTTATTATCAGGAAAAATCTAGATATCTAAATAGTAAAAACAGGATAAGTCAAAAATAAAAGATCCGATCGAGTTCTATTTAGAAATTTTGATGAAAAAACTCTTGTAAAACATCTTTACATAAAGGCCTAATGAATAGAATGCCAATAAATAGAATGCTGGTGGACAACGAAGCTATAGTTAATATTTTACCTTATAATATGCTGACAAGAATCAACCGATCGACTGAGGATCTTATGTTGACAAAAGTTATTATTAGTAGCTTCATTGGGGGACCTACAAATACTAAGGGTGAGATCCGTTTTTAAGTTACTATTGGTAGTAAGATTGTATGGCCACCACTTTTCGTAGTAGATACTGAGACATCATACAATGCCTTGCTAGGCTGCAAATGGATCCATGTTGCTTGCTATATCTCTTTTTCGCTCCTCCAAGCATTGATGTTTTGGGAAGAAGATGACACAGAAGTGGTGGAAGTAGATGAGAGGCTGTTTATTACTGAGGTTAATGCGGTCAAAGTAGCTTACTATGAAGAGAATTTCGGCCCAACAAGATTGATGGGGCTCAATAAATTTAGGAACCCAAAGGAAACAACCATGTCGGTTAGGATGATAGTAGATGATGCTAAACAAATATGCAAAGAATTAAGTAGGCCTAGGAACGTTGTCTTTAAGAAAGGGCCACTTAAACTGAAAGAAATTTAATAATGATTAGCATAACTTATGAAAAGCACATGGAAAGGGTTCATTTGTATACTCTAGATAATGAATTGTACAATGAAATATCGGCTTGTCCTGTCAATGTCATTATTGAAGATTCAGATGACGCTCTAAACGCGATCTAACTTGGTGATCTGGATGAAACTCCCAAAAAATTGGATGATGATAGAGCATACGTGGTTGATCCTTTTGTAGAAGTTAATGTGGGTAATGATAGTGAAAATAAGTCAATATTTATAAGGAGGTACCTGAATCCGGAATTCCAATCGGCCCTGGTTAATCTTATCGCCCTGGTTAATCTTATAAAAAAATATAGAGATTTTTTTTGCATGGAACTATATAAAAAGCCTCGCTTAGATCAAGC
>QLOD02000030.1:15934119-15952566 GCA_003260245.2 Sideroxylon spinosum
GAAGATTTTTTCTTCAATTATTAGATATGATATATGGGCCGGAAAGTGCCCAAGAACAATTAAATAATATTAAACAGTAAATGCAAGCTCTAATGGGTCGGTACGATAATAATCATACAACTGCCCAAACAACTACTGCCACAATGTCCTCCTCTCACTGTGACTTTGGTGGCAATACATCTCTTTGGGGAAAAATAACTTCTCGACGGACAGAATCATCAACAAGTGCCAATTCAAATTTATCCAACCTCCAACGTTATCTCGGTACACCTCCAATTGAAAATGACGATGATTTCAATCTTTTAGACTGGTGGATCAAAGTTTCCAGTTCTTTCAACTTTAACTCGTGATATTTTTGCATTTTCAGTTTCTACTACAGCATCAGAGCAAGCATTTAGTGCAAGTGGGCGCATTATCAATCAATTTAGGAGTCGACTGGCCCCTCCGACAGTAGAAGCTTTAAGGTGTTTACGAGATTGGTGTCTCGCTGAAAATAGGCAACAAGAAAATGCCGAAAAAGAAGAACTTGCCCTTGATTTTGATGCAATGTATTTAGATGAAAGAGAAGAACACACTAGTGGATCTAGTGATGAAAAATAATGATGTATAGATAGAGTAATATTTGTAAATGATAGTCACTCTTATAGGTGCCAACCTAATTGGGATGTATAAGATGTGAAGTGATGCACCTATTTATTATTCTATCATTTTTTTATTATATAATTCTACATTTGTTTGTTGTAATTTTAAATTTAATGTTAATTATGTAGTTTCTTGTTGTTTAATACATTTTAATTTTTGTCAATAATTATTTTAATCCGTTTGGTTAGTTTTATTTTATATTTTATTTACTTTAAAAAAAACTTAAAAATATTAAAATAATAACTTGGGTCAACAGGGGCGGGTGTTGGTGACCCTGGCCCGACCCGACCCAACCCGAAAAAGGGAAGGGACAATTGGGGTAGCGTCAACAGAGGACTGGGTTGGCCTGGGTCACGGGGCAGGTCAGACCTGACCCGGCTCTTTTACATCCATAATTACGGGGATGCTATGATATGGGTTTGGTTGAGGATGATAGAGTGAATGAATTAAACTAAAACAAAAGCATTAGAAATAATATTAACTAAAACAATTTTAACAAGAAGCTGAATCCAGTATGGGCATGGAAATGGTTCTCTCAAATGCGTTTATAACTCAACCTAACAACCATACATGCATTGCTAGATTAAAATACGTTCTTTGAAATATGGTTTGTGGAAATCTCAAAGTAAGTGGAGGCTTTGAAAGTAGTTGCGGGCTCATCGAGACATTGAATCAAACACCTAATGTGCACAAGTGTAACCAAGCTTTGATTATAACATAGGTGAACTGATTTTGTAGGAAAGCCTATATTTTGGTTTTAAAAAATAAGTTCGAAGTTATTGATCCATTGAATCAAGCACTTAATATGCTCGAATGGGAACTCGTAATCAAGTGAAGATTGTAACAAGGGTGTCTTGATTTCATAAGCAAAACTTAATTTGAGTTTTAGAAAATAAGACACTTAACTCACTGGGACATTAAACCACTTGGTATGCACAAGTGAAAACTTGTAACCAAGAAACTGATGTAACACGGGTGATTAGGTTTCGAAAGAACCATAACTTTACTAAGATCTTTCAATTGGAAGCCATGAAAAATACTTTCGTGGAAACCATTGGCATGCGATTAAACCAAAAACCAACCCTAAAACTTTCAATGGCTTGAAGCCAAGAATAAAACTAACCTATGATCATAACGAGAATACAAACTAGCAACACACAACAACACATTAAAGAAGAACAAGTGCAAAGCAAAGTAAGCAAAAGTAAATCAAACAAAATAGCTAAATGAAATGAGAAAGAAATGTGCTTTGAAATTAAACATACATATCTTAAAGAGTAGCAATCCAAAATGAAGAACAACTTGAAAACTTTAAAGCCTAAACTTAACTCTAATCTTAACTAAGAAACGAAAAACTTAAAAGAGAGAGAGAGTGGAGAAGGAAGAGAAGAGAAGATAAGAGGATTCGATTTAGGTCTGATAAGCCTCTATTTATAGGCAACTAAGTTTTAAGGGCAAAAGTGTAAGATTACAGACAGAAGAAAGCTCAAAAATTAATTTTACAGTGCAGAGGGGGTGCCTGGGAAGCCAAAAGGGGGGTCCGTTTGCAACTTTATTAGAATTTCACTCTCTAAGGCCACCCAAGCAACCTAGGAAGGTGCCATTTCTACAACTACGGTGAATAGTGCTTCTCAGATAGCTTTCTATCCCTGACTTCTACCACGATTTTGACCTTGAAGACAATCAATTTAAACTTTGACCAAAACACAAAAGTTATAGATATTCAAGGATTATTTCCAACTGAAAAAGATTCCCGTCAATTGGACTTGTGAGTGAAACATTATGGATGAAATACTAATAGAGTGTCATGCTGGAATTTCTACTGGAACACTATTTCGACTGTTTTGCACTTAAGGTCATTTCCTTCTCCATTCCTTCTTCTTAGCAGCCATGTAATTGATATTATGCATTGGGATGGGTCTTGGGAGGTTTAGGAAGTCTTGGAAAGCCTTGGTGATGTCTGTATTTATGCCATGATTTCTCCATGTGCACCAAGTGTTTGGCGAAATGCCCCAAAGAACTCCTCAACTTATTCTTGCGCTTCCTTACTCCGACTTGCTTTGTTTCCTCCCCCCACATGCGTCCTTGGTATCATTTAGGCATAAAATACCAAGTAATATAACCTGAACACACAAATACCTAGAATACATGGAAAAGAGATAATTAAGCTTACACCTCACCAATAACAAGCCTAGACAGATAATTAACATGCTAAATATATATAGAATTTTATAATATTGCAAGCTAATCATTAACTGCAAAAGTAATTGAATAAAATAATAAAATAATGACTGGCAATCAGAGGCAATATACAATAAAAAAAAAACAAAAACTTAATCAAGCATGAATTGTAAGGGATAACCCAGTGCATATTATCTTCTTCAATTTGGGTAGAGAGTAACATGCTATAAGGTCCGTACAGTAAGCTACCAACGAGAATACCTAGATTAGAAAAGTCAATCACGTTTAGGTAAACTGACCCTTCTAACTTGAATATTTTCTAATTAGTCACTATGAATCAATTATTTCATTAATACATAAACCTATCCCTTTAGGCAAGTTATTATATGTAATAATACAATGGCTCTTGTCATGTGCACATATGCCAGAAAATCAGGAATCAACAAGTATACCAATTTAGGCAATAAACCATATATTTCTCACCATGACATAATTATATAAAAATTATTTATCATTTTAATTATTACTTTATGCCCAAAAAAATTGATAATCTATGTGCTTTAAAAAATATATAAGAAAAATATATAAATAAGAGTTTTTAGGGCCATTTAATAGCTCAATTTGGAGAATTTAGTATTGTGTAATTAAAACCAATAGAGTACACATCACCATCAAATAAAGAACATCGAAAATTGGTTACTAGTAAAAATTCAACAAACATACTACACAATTTTTGAGAAATTGAAAAATACCAAATATACTCCAAAATTCCATAATAAATATTTTTCGAATCATTATTAAATAATATATTTTATAAAAAAAAAAATTGGTAAGAAAAGAACTCCCCACGCGCACCCACGTGCCTAGGCTGCGAGTGGGCGGTATTAGGGCAATTGAGTTGTCTTCTACCTCTAGCCAGGTCTGCCAACCCCATTTGGTTGTAAAATCAACCCAATTCAAGATTGTTTCAAATTGGGCCAATTTTGGATGTTTGAATATAGTTAGATTATACAAACAAGATAAATAAACATCAAGAAGCAAGTTTATATTGATTTTAACTAAACATTATAAGAAATCAAAGCTTTTGAAGAAAGCCCTAGATTCGGCCATGTTGAGTTTCTTACAAAGCCTAAACTTTGACGCTTGAAACTTACATAGTTGACTTTTACATGATCCTTGGAGCATAGATATATGTTTACAAAAATTTTAATTTATAAAATAATAGGTTTTTTAAATCATCTTTTCATTAATCTAAATCATTGTTTAGGGTAAAATTTGAACATACTTTTCTCCTACAAAAGTTTGAGTTAGATCGCAAGCTTCATATGAAAATCTTTCTTGTTCCAAGAAGAACAGAAGCCCTTTATTAGATTTCAAAAAAAAAATAGGTAGATTATTTGTATTAATCAACACAAGATCCCATTTCAAAATATTGAAAACTATGCTTTTGAATCATATAATAAAATTCCAAATTCACATATTATGGCTCTAAAACTAATTGTTAAAATTAAATTATTTAATTGTTTGTGAAGTTTGGAATATTAATTTCATGAAAACATGAAAGGACATATGCAGAAGTTTATTAGATTGTAGTTGTTTCATCTTGAAGTGTAGAAATTAAGGCTACAATATTGGGGCTTGATTTTCCTTTGTATCATAATCTATATCATGGTTATCAATATGAAAAATTTTCTATGTATATTGTAAAGAGAAGGAACCTAATAATTATATAGGGTAAAATCCTAACCTTACTGACTCCTCCTATAAGGTCTACAGTGGGCTTAACAATTCATCCACACATTACTGACTAATCTTATTATTTTATTAGGTGTACATAGACCCAACTGAATAGATCACCATAAAATGGGCCTTTTCATGTTTGTCCCATCTTTAACTTGGTTCTAACCTTTTTGGAAAAAATAAAATTAATTAATGTATACTCAATATACAGAAAATTCCAACAGGGTTATGTCCTGAACTTTTGGTTGAGTGCTCTGTATGTGTTTAGGTGTCCATTGCCATGAGATCGTGTGTTAGGCTTATTGTGGATGAAAGTTATGAAACAATATGATAAAGGGTTGAATTCCTTGAATAATAGTACAGTATTTATACAAGAGATGAGGTAGAAAATCCTGTACAAGAGTCAAGGAAACTACCAAATATAGGAAAGGAAAATACCAATCAAATCCTAATTATAGGAAACTACCAAATACAGAAAAGGGAAATAACAATCAAATCCTAATTACAAGAAATTATAATCAATATACAGATAGCAATCATGAGAGAATAGGAAGATTTCCTTATATGCCCCCTTCAGATGGCGGACCGTCAGAAACGCCAATCCTTGCCCTGAAGATCTTCAAACGTAGAACTAGGAAGAGCTTTTGTTAGTAAATCCGCAAGCTGATCTTTGCCAGAGATATGAGACACCCGAAGTTGACCGTTTTGAACCATAGTGCGAACAAAATGATAATCTACCTCAAGATGCTTCATTCCCGAGTGGAAGACCGGATTTGCAATAAGATACATGGCCCCTAAATTGTTACAATAGAAAACCGGTTGCCTTGGTAATGAGATAGCAAGCTCATTAAGTAAGTTCTTAACCCATTGAATTTCAGCAGTAGCAGAGGCAACAGAACAATAGTCCGCTTCAGTTGATGATCTAGCTACACTCCTTTGTTTCTTCGAACTCCAAGAAACCAAATTTTGACCAAGATAAATAAGAAAGGCACTGGTAGAGGAACGATCATGCTTATTTCCTGCCCAATCGGCATCAGAGAAGGCATGGAGATAAAGGGGAGACTTACGGCGAAGAAAGAGACCATAGTTGATCATGCCAACTAGGTAACGAACAACACATTTAATGGTAGACCAATGATGCTCCGCCGGACGATGGGCAAATTGAGTAAGCTTATTTACAGCAAAGGTAATGTCGGGTCTCGTTAATGCTAGATACTATAAAGTGCCAACAATAGTTCGATAAAGCTTGACATCAGTAAAATGAGTGCTGTCCTCTAAGCACAAGGAATTTCCAGTGGATATAGGAGTGGTAACTGCTTTTGCACCAGTCATTTGATCCTTGATACTAAGATCTTCAATATACTTCTTTTGAGACAAGAATAGTCCATCGAAGGTTCGCAAAACTTGAACACCAAGAAAGTAACTAAGAGAGCCAAGATCTTTAATCGAGAAACGATGCCCAAGTTGGAGAATAAACTGATTAATAATAGTTGAATTACTCCCGGTAACAATCAAGTCATCAACATAAACAACCAAGTAAATAGTGATGCCTGATTGACTATATATGAAGAGACAATGATCAGCATGAGAAACTTAAAATATCAAGGTAAGAAAATAGGCCTTGAGCTCTAAATACCAAGCCCGTGGTGCTTGTTTAAGACCATAAATCGCCTTCTTGAGTTTGCAAACATGGGTAGGCTTTGTATGATCAACAAATCCTTTAGGTTGAGCCATATAAACCTCTTCAGTCAGATGCCCATGCAAGAAAGCATTATTTACATCCAATTGACGTAAAGACCAATCGCGTGTGACAGCTATAATTAAAATAACATGAACAGTAATGGGTTTAGCGACAGGAGAAAATGTCTCAATATAATCAATGCCTGGACGCTGTGTAAAGCCTTGAGCAACAAGACGGGCTTTATATTTGTTTAATGACCTATCCGAATTGAGCTTGACCCGAAAAATCCATTTGGAGCCGACTAATTTCTGATTTGCAGTAGAAGGAACCAGCTCCCATGTACCTTGTTTCTGTAAAGCTTGAATTTCATCACTCATAGCTGCTTTCCAATCGGGATCATTTAGTGCTTTGGACACTGAATTTGGCTCGGATTTAATGTTGGGCAATGAGTCAGGTTTTGGGAACGGTTCTTGATGGGCATTAGAGGAGATAGTAGCGATGCCAGAAAAAGATGTGTTTAGGCATAACTTTTGGAGTGGTTTGTGAATATTATTCTTAGCCCGAGTAATCATAGGATGAGTGTTTCTTGGAGAAACCTGTCAAGGTTAGTAGATATAAGGGGAGAAGAAAATTTTGGGAAGGAACTTATACCGAAAGGATGCATTGATGTTCTCAAGGACTCATTTGATAATGGTGCACTACCGTTGGACACCAAATGGAGAAGTTGTACCAAATGACGACATTCATGAGTGACCAAATTTGGACTAGAAAGGAGAGGTTGTTCAGCAGTAGGAGAGAAAATAACAGGCTGAAGTGAAGTGGATAGAGAAGGAACAATGAAATGAGGGGTCCAAGTATCAACAGTAGTCTCACAAACCCAATTAGCATGGAGTTGGATAGTTTTAAAAGGAAATTCATGCTCAACAAAATCCACATGTCAAGAAATAAAAATTTTTGAGGTGATTGGATCATAGCATTTATACGCACTTTGATTTAGAGAATACCCAAGAAACACACATGGAGTAGATCGAGGTTCTAATTTATTTTGAGCATATGGTCTCAACCACAAATAACACAAACAACCAAAAACACGAAGCTTTTGATAGTTCGGAAGAGATCCAAAAATACGAAGGTATGGTGAATCATTATTTAATAAAGGAGTGGCTAATCTATTAATCAGATATGTGGCAATTTGAAATGCATATGACCAAAAAGATAATGAAAGATTGGCAACATGAAGAAGAGTGATGCCTATTTCAACAATATGCCTATGACGTCTTTCCGCTGTGCCATTGTGTTCAGGAGTGTGGGGAGGTGTCAAAAAATGTGAAATTCCATTAGAACAAAGAAAATCCTTTAAATGGTTAAATTCACCACCATTGTCAGAATAGAAGGAAACAATAGGTTGATTAAATAATTTTTCCACAATAGCTTTAGATTTTGGAAAAATATGGGAAACTTCAGATTTTCTTGTTTTAGGATAGAGCCAAACATATTTTGTATAATGATCCACAAAAATGAGGTAATATTTAAATCCATCAATAGAATCAAAAGGAAAAGGTCCCCACACATCAGAATAAATATATTCTAAAGGCCGTGTTGATTTTATTGAAGAAACTTGAAAAGGCATCTTGTGCATTTTATTGCACTTACAAGAATTACAGAAAAATTTGGAAGTAGTTGATGGAATAGGTATATCAAGCAGATGTAAAGTGTGACACAAAATGGGAGAGGACGGGTGACCAAGACGATTGTGCCATTGGGAAACAATAGATAGGTCTGTGAAGTTAACGGTGGGTGCAGAAGAAGTAGACGATGGATGTGAAAATGACCACTCATAAACACCATCCTTAGGCTTCCCTGTTGCTAGTGGCTCCCCCGTGCAGTAATCCTTCACAACAAATGAAAAGGGTGAGAATTCAACAGTTACATTATTCGCAGAACATAATTGATAAATAGAAATACGATTCTTTTTCATTTGGGGAACACAAAGAACATTGTTAAGAGATAATGGTCTAGAAGATGAATGGATCAAAGTAGAGCCAGAATGTGTCACTGCTAAATTTTTACCATCACCCAGCATCACATCTTCACCACTAGCATAGTTAGAGTAAAGAAAAAGATTTTGAAGATCAGTAGTCACATGGTGAGAAGCACCTGAGTCAACCAGCCAATTAGCATTATTGTGGGGGACGGTGTGAGCAAAATTGGCTCTTGGTGGAGTCTTTGTTTTACCGACAGTAGAGGAACTTGAGCCACCCATAGAGGATGGTTTAGAGCCAGAAAACAACTTCCAACACTGTTTTACACTATGTCTAGGCTTGTCACAAAATTGACAAATCACACTAGAGCCTTCTTTACAAGGCTTTGTTGATCCCAATTGGTTTGGCTGTTGATTTGAGAGAAATTGTCCTTGAGAGGTTGACTGTCGGTTAGTGTGATTGGTGCAAATGTTGGATCCATTATTGCGAGAAGTGTAGTTTACCGTTATTGGAGTAGAAACAGAAAAAGTTTCCTGAGCAATACTACTCAAATGATCACAAAGCTTTTCATGGAGTTCATCAAATGAGATGGCGGTCCCTCAAGTACGTTTTACAGCAGAGATCATCTTGTATTCAGAGGGACGGCTATTAAGAACATGGATAGTAACGTCATCCATAGTGAGATTTGCACCAGAGGCATTCAGAGTTGTAACAAGTTGCTTCACATGTTGAAGATAAGTAGCCATAGATTTGGTGCCTTTGGTAACTCGGGCAAGAGACTCTTTGAGAGTCAAAAGATGAGAATGCGACGGTCGAGCATAAAGATTATGAAGAGTGGTCCACATAGCATAGGAAGTGGCATCGGAAAGCACATAGGACGTAACCTCCTCGGTAAGAGAGGTGACGAGTGCACTCCTAAGTAGTTGATCTAGACAAACCCAATATAACGAGTTTAGGTGCATGTTTATCCGTGGGGTGACAACATAAGAAGTGAAATTGTATCTAATCAAAATGGAATGCCACTTACAGTACCAAAGTTGGTAATTGGAGGAAGAAAGTTTCATGGGGGCTTGAGCAGTGGTATTAATGGAAATGAGTTGCTGGTTAGTTTCTGGTATAATGGTTTTTGTGAATGGAATGGAGAATAATGCAGGAATTTTGGTATTAGGAATAGATGGAAGACATGGAAGAGCAGAAGGATTGGTGGGAAGCGACGGAAGATGGACAGTCATGGACGGCGTTGACAATGCCATGGTTGAAGCAACAACTGGTTAGGTGGGTAAAGGCTCCGTAGGTATGGGCATGGTGGTGGTGCAAGATGATTGAGAAGACATGGTAAAAAAATAATAATAATAATCAGAGTTGCCGTATGGCGAGATGCTCTGATACCATGAAAGTTATGAAACAATATGATGAAGGGTTGAATTCCTTGAATAATAGTACAGTTTTTATACAAGAGATGAGGTAGAAAATCCTGTACAAGAGTTAAGGAAACTACCAAATATAGAAAAGGAAAATAACAATCAAATCCTAATTATAGGAAACTACCAAATTCAGAAAAGGTAAATAACAATCAAATCCTAATTACAAGAAATTACAATCAATATACAGATAGCAATCACGAGAGAATAGGAAGATTTCCTTATAATAAGACTACCAGAATGTTCGGCTATGCTTGATTGAGGGCTACTTTGGCATAGGTTGTGTTAGGTGCTACTATGGCCTTAGGGTGCATTAGGCCTACTATAAGCATCCCTAAGTGATGTGTACCTAAGCCCGAGCAACTGGTTGAATTAGCTTAGAGGCTTGTTTTGGAATGTATGCCACCTAGTCAATGAATTGGCTAGACAGGTTGTCACCTTGATATGGACTTGGGGCTGCTTTGGGGAAGCTTGTGTTTGTCATAAGTGCATGGTTGAGTGCCTTGGGGCTTTTTTAATGCTGTGATCTGACTTGAATCTTTATTGGCTCTGGCCTTGGCTTTGGCCTTAGCTTGTCTTCACATAGATGGGCCTTTGCATAACTTTAATTTGCCTTGGATTTGTCTTGAATAATCCTTATGTTGCAAAGGCAACCTTAGCATTGCCTAAACTTACTCGGGGATGGCTCAAAGTCGTTGGGATGGTTAGAGGGTTGAAGCTTTGAGTGCACACCACCTATTTGATGAAATGACAATGAGAGTATTCAATCTTTTTTTGTGCCCATTCTTTATTTTCCTTGGTTTGTTAGTCTTCCATTTTTTGGTGTATCTCCTCTATGTTAGCACTATAACCTACGTTAAAGTAACAAGAGCTCAAAATTACCAAAAAGAATGTAGAAGGTTATAATTGAATTAATTATTTAGTACGAAATGCATATGAAACTAAGAACTTTTTATGTTTTGGTGCACAATCAGTAGATGCTGATAGCGTGAGATTCATTCTATGACTTAGACTTAAAAAGGTAGATACCATTATGGAATGGTATCCCACAAGTTGGATCTTATGGCCACAATTCTACCTAAAAAATTACTCAAAACACATATTTGTGTTTTGGCAATGGTTACTATGGATTATTGGGAAACTCCAGTGATAAGGTGGTGATATATATAATTTATATATTTTTAAGTGTTCGATTACGTTATATGAGCTAGGTTAAGCCCTAGATATTTATTATTTTGGAGCACTTTTGCCTAGTTAGTGGTCGTAGCTTGTTTATATTATTTTGTATTATCATGTACTTTTGCTTTAGTTTATCCCATATGGCTCTAATTGAAATGGTTTAATTGTGATATTGTCTATTTGCATATTGTTTAGCTCATGTTCTCATATTATGAGAATTTAAGGCGTGACACACTACAAATTCAAGTAAAAAGGTAGCAAAATATTGATAGGAATGGACAATGAGATCCAAATAAAAAAAAAAAAGAAGTAGAACGAGCGAGGATATGTAAGAGAATTGATGATCCGAAATGATTCATTGAATTGCCATTTCAACATCAAGCAATAAGTGTTTACACAATTAATATTTATTACTTTTGTGAATATGAGTTTGTTTCCAGTTTAATCGTACATTTTGAACAAATCGATTGTTTAGGTGAAGTTATACTTTTCATTTGTTTAAGAAAAATTTTGATTGGCATCATAATGTGGAGTTTAAGTGTTTTCCAAGTTGTGAGTATTGTGACATTGCTTGCCCTTGTAAGCTTTGAATCCCATGAAATGGTCATGCCGATTTGTACTAATGTTATGCTTGGAACATGGATTTACAATAGAAAGAAAAATGAAAAAAAATAAATTTTATAATTTGTACAATTTTTGTAGACTTAATGAAGTAAAAATTAAACTTTATTAATCAATATCTATTCATTTTCGTTTTATTTTCTAACTCATTGTAAAATTAAATAATTTGACTATTTCATTTTATTTTACTCTTTTACCATTTACCATAACTTTTTGTTTCCCTCCACACATTTATGTTCCAAATATGGGCGGGCCTAGGAATTTTGTTCGGACATTTTATATTAGAGGGGCCACTGTTCTTTTAAAAGGGCATGTTTAGTAGGCACATTATATATATATATATATATATATATATATATTAAAAATAAAAAATTAATATTTTTATATATGGGATTTCGCAGCTAATGAGGGTAGCTATTGTCTTGCCCCGAAATCCATAACTCGGGGGATATGAGAACTAAACCTACAAATAACCACAATTCGTCATACATCAAACACTAATCAGAGCAGGAGTAAATAAATTGATATTCAACATCAAAATATCCAAAGGTCTAACAATTGCCAAAAAGGGGCGTACAGAACTACACGCCCTAAACCAAGCCCAAACCAACATCCAAAATACATTCAACGCACATAAAATGAAACTAAAAGATATAAAGACCAAATACTCTATCTCACAGGTCCATCACGAGCATTTGTCCCTGTAAGATTAGTTGTAGGGGGGAGCACTCAACCACGTGTACTCAGTATAAAACATATAAGAGTATAATTCTTAATCATGCATGGCAAACAATACTTAATCAACAATAGTTAAGTAAACATCTCAACCGTATCACAATAATAACATCATATCCATATGCATCATATAATTTTAAATTAAACAGCTATTTAGTCATGAATCCGCAGTCTTATGCTAAACAATAACCATCATCTCAATCACAACACATATTAAAATATCAACACACATTAAAATATCATACTATGAGTCAGGTATTCTGCAAGGTTAGTCTGTTGCCACAGAACTAAACTTAAATCATCTAGATAGCCCTAGTCCCGCAGCCCCACTCTGTCAATTGCCCTAGTGTCATAGTTCTAGTCTATCAAATTAAATCTCAAAAAGTCCCAGTCTATCAAATTAAATCCTCATACCTCAGTTATGGGGTACAAATGATCTCGAGGTCCCAAGTGTATAGATAACCCTAGTTTTTCAATCTTAGTCTATCAATGATAGTCCTAGTCCATCAGTTCCAGTCTATTGATATCCCTGGTCTCATAGTTCTAGTATATCAAATCTTGCCTCAATATGATAAATATACACTGATGTAAGCTATATATACATTTCATATGTTTATAACTTGCAAGCTGTGCAAAATCACCCAGCGTAGGTTTTAGAGCTTTTGACCCTGAGGTTCTAAAACCTACTCTTTCTAATACCCTTAATGACCCTAAATATCAAATTCAAATCCTCTTATAATCATTACAACATACACAAGATAAATCCCTAAATTAGGTTCCTTGTGTTCTTCCCATTATTTTATAAGTTCTATGAAGTGTAAATGTATTTCGGGCCTAAGTTTCATGTTGTCCATCCATAAATGTTATTCTTATTACAAAATCTATCAAATAAAATTTCATGCAACCATATGCAAGAATGTACACAACTAACTTGACAAATAAAATTTAATATTAAGCATGCCTTGATAAAGAAGGATTTAGGACATAAACTTTGATAATTCATGTAAAATAGAGAGTAAAATATTTTTAGTTAATTCAAAAGCCTAAAATTCTTATAATTAATTCTAGTTTCATAAAGAGAAAACTTAGAATTATTCATGTAATCAATTAATATAGATTTTAAGAAAAACTAAATGGGAGTTTCTAGTTAGTACCACACAGAACAACCCAATTTCATGATTTTTATAAAATCTATTTTCAATCCAAAAATGGTAAAATTTTTCAGGAGACTCATTTATATGTTTAGTTTATCATGTAAAAATTTCAAAAATTAAGTCAACCTTTACATATATCTTTTATATTAAATACTAGACTGGTGTCAGTATGGCAATGTAAACCAAACAATAAATTTTTACTATTTTTATAAAATTAATATTACTCTAAAAATTATAAAATGTTTACTATAGACTTTAACATGTCTAGTTTCATGTGTAAAATTTTCAAAAATTAATTCAGCCTCTATGTATATCTTTTATACCAAAAACTATACTGGTGCTAGTATAGCAATTTAAATCAAATATCCTTTTTCACAATTTTTATAAAATTCATTTTAACTCAAAAAATTATAAAATTCTTACTGCATACTCCTTTGCACGTTTAGTTGCATGGAAAAAATGTGAACTATTAATTCAACTCTTAAGTATGATTTTTATATAAATAATAATATATTAGTTATAATCTAAAAATTTCCAGAATTTCATAGAACAAAAAAAAGATCAATGCATAAGTCAATTCCTTCTACTTAAGTACATATTCAAATAAGCATAAATATTCAAAATAATAATAATATGACTCATCTAACCAACTCTCATGCCTATTCAAATATCATGATTTGCAAACAAAATTGAAAAAGAAAACCTTATAAGCTAATCTCACCTATCTTATTACACAAGTAGAAGATCGGTGCGTGTTGCTCAAATATATCAACTCATGTTGGTCCTTTCTTTACGAAAAACATCCGACAATCTACGCTCTAGGCTACTATTGGATTCGACATGAACACACTTCGGCTATCGCAAAAAGAATACCTTTCTTCTCCTTCTTCTTCTTCGCACGAATTGGACGGATTCTAGGTGGCTTTGAATATATATAGCTCTCTCTCTCTCTATATGTGTGTGTGTATATATATATATTTATCTCTCTCTCTCCCCCCCTTTATACTTCAGATTTATTTTATTTTATTTTATTTTATTTTTGCTTGGGAAAAAAGATAGGGGTTATGTGGGGAGGGATTTATATAAATATTGCAAAAAAAGGCTTCCCCTACAAATCTTGCCCCTTGTCTTCCCAAAATACCCATTAAATTTGTCACACAATCCCACCAATAGGTTTCACCTCTTCCTTCCACCAATCACAACACCTACACCTCTCCTTTCCATTAATAGAATTTGCGTCTTCACTTAACCAATAGAAAATCACCTTACGTTTGACCAATCAAAACATTCCCAACATAATATATATATAGGGTGTGTTTGAAGTGATAAAAAGTCAGATAAAATGAGATAAATTGTAATTTCGTAATTCATATGGTAAGATAAAAAATTAAATAACTTTTAGAGAATTTTAGAGATTTTCAGAAATTTATAACAAATCAAATGAAGCAATATACATAATTATATATATGTACATAAATTAATCTTATTAAGCGAGCATGGCATTTAAAAAGGCACAACATATAAATTAAATAAAATAATGTAGTAAAATCTAAATTTATAATAAAATAAGTTTAAAATATATTTTTAAAAATTCCGAATTCTTACAGCTATGGTAAGTCCGCCACTGGTTCCAAACTTGGCCAAGTGTCCAATGTATGGAATAATACTATAATATCGGCTTAACACATTTCAAATAGATGAACAAGATTAGTGAAAAATGCAAACATTATTCATGAGCTTGTGAAACATCTAAGACAATTAAGAACTAAACCCTTACAATAAAACTTGCTCCCCGCTTTCCCCCCCCCCCCCCCCCAAAAGAAGAAAATTAGAGTAAAAGAGAAAGGTTTGCTTTTCATATAGATCCTTAATTTAAATTATTGCCCTTGTTTTTCTCTACTTTGCTCCAATTTTAAAAGTTTCATAAATTTCATCCTTTTCATTTACTAGTGAGGTAAAAAGTTCCATCTCAACTTTTTTGTACTGCTACCTGCAATATACAAGAGGAAAGATGGAGAGTAAGAATTTTCACTCATCACAACCATATAACATAAAATAAAGCAAATATAAAATCACATTATATGTACATGTAATAAAAAATAAAGCAAACATAAAGCCACAATCATGAATTCAATCATCCCACTAGAAAATTTTTGTGCTTCTATTGGTTTTAAACACCAAATACAATATTTTTTTGAATTAGAGCACGGTGATATTTAATTTTTTTTTTCACAATAGCAATTCTTAGTATTTACTTAATTTAAAAATATAGAGAAAAAAATTTTAAATATTAATTAAGTTTGGGAATAATTCTCATTTAAATTTAAATTGATTATGTCCTTCAGTACATATTTTAATTATTTATAAAGTACAATGTATGATTAATAATAATATTTTTAATTTAAATTATTTTTATAAAATTAAATGAAAAATTATTTAAGTTGAAAAATTATTCTTCACTACATATTTTCTTTTCTTTTTTTCTTCCCCCGCTTAACCAAATATAGCGCTCTTCCAATTTATCATTGTAATTTTCTTTTAGTTTTTTTTTTGCAAAAATTCGAATAAATTTATTCTCTTTTTATTTTTTAATAATTTATTTTCTTAGTTATAAATTTTTGACCTTTTTTTTTTCTAACAATTCGATAGATTCCAGTTAATCTTTTTAATCTTTTGTACACAAAGCTACTATAATTATGACTCACGATCTTAATTATTGTAAATGTACCATTAATTTCTTTACGTGGACCCATTTGTTTATTGGTGCATTATAGTCGTAAAATTTTACATATATAAGAATATAAAACAAAAGCCTGAATATTAATTAAGCTTAAAAAGGTTTTAAAAATTATTAAAAATTAACTTATTTATAAAATCTAACTTTTCTCACAATAATGTCTCTTATTATTTTTTAATTTTAAAAACACAAATAAATAATGTATATAATAAAACAGGATGGTTTTTTAAAATGTCATTCTTACAAATTAAGATTTAGCGATTAAAAATTATTTTTTCTTTTATTTAACGATTTAGAGAGAGAGAGAGGGAGAGAGAGAGAGAGAAAGGGAGAGGAAGAGAAACTAAAACACATATAATAACTATTATGACTTAAAGTTTCGAAAAAAGAATTAAAACTCATGGATTATCATAGTTTTTTTTATTTGAATTTTTTATTAAAGTTTCAACTATATAAGAAACTTAAAACTAATTTTGTTCAGAGTGCAATAGGCATAAGTTATTGCAACTGTTGAAATATTATTTAGGCTTGAGAGCATTTTTTTTCTTTTACAAAAATTTTAATTTTAAATTTAAATTGGTTATGTTGACTATCTAACTGAAAATTTGATTAATAATACTCAGTATTTGAGTTAATTTTTTATATCTATATATTTATACTAAAGTTGTGTCACATTTTTTTTATCTTATTAAATTAATTTCTATGTACACTCCCCCTATTTTCCATTTTACTTTTAAAAATCTTAACTGAAAACTCTCTCTCTTTTATTTTTTAGTATTATCATTTCTCATTTTACTTTCTTTCATCTTATATTACTACATAATTATAACTTAATTTTTTCTTTTATCTATATAGTCATTAGGATTGGCAATTTGACCTAAGCTAATGAGTTTCAAAAATGGATTTACTTGTTTATTGTTCTACTATAATTGTAAAATTTATATGTTTTAGACAATAGGAATTAAATTTAAAAATATAAAGAAAATATACTTAAATATTAACCAGGCTTAGAAAAGGTTTAAAAATAATTAAATATTAATTAAATTTAAAAAATCTATTTTTTTTATAATAAGAACTCTTAGTATATTTTAAATTTAAAAATGAAAAATACCTTAATAATTAGACTCAGAGAATAAATTTTTTTTTTCAAATTCTAATTTTAAAGTTAAATTAGTCATGTTTGATTATACAATTAAAAAATTAACTAATATTTGAGTTATTTTTGTAAAGTAGAACATTGGATTAATAAAAATAATATTTTTAGTTTAAGTTATTATAAATTAATAAAAAATTATTTTAATTCATTTAAGAATAATAATAATTTTTACTTATATAATTTTATAAAATGAGGTAAATTTTCAAAACATAAAAATATATATCTACATAATAATACGACTAATTTGATTTGACATTCATATATTTTCAATCATTAGATTTATTCAATGATCAGGATTATTTTTGTTCTCTCTACAAAATTGTCTTTTTGGTCATTTTATATGAAAACATAATCACTCTCTCTTCTCATATATTTTTTGAATATTTTTTATATATAAAAGTTTTTAAATTAATATTTTAAAAAATATGATAATATTTTACAATAAAAATAAAAGTTAGACATATCTATTAAATAACGTAAGGATACCTATTAGATAAAGTTAATTAAAATTCAATTTTAATGTCTTTAAAACTTAAATTTTAAATATATTCATTTTTATATTTTTTTTGTTATTTATATAATAAGAAAAATTTAAATTTTAAATTTGAGATATTTTAACAATTTAAATTTACTTAATGGTTAAGATTATTTTTTTTCTTTCTCTACTATGATTTTTTTCGGTCATTTCATATGAAATCATAGTCTCCTATTCTTTCCTTATTTTTTTGAATATTTTTATATAAAAGTTTTTAAATTAATATTTTAAAAAAATATGATAATATATGTAATAAATAATAAAATTTTATACATTTATTATATACAACATGAATACTTTAATCTCTTTTCATTAATGATTTTTATTTTTATTAGTTATTTCTATAATTTTTTATATAAATTTATTTTATAAATTTAAATTTAGGCTATTTATATGTCAAGTTATATTTATAGATGTTTAAGAACGGAGAATTATTAGGTTGTATTTAACGTATTAAAAAATACTAAATTTTTTTAAAAATTTGTAAAATTCAAATATTATCTTAATTTACTTTAACTTATCAGTATAAAATTATGGAACTGTTTGAAACTTTATAATATAATATAAAATTCTACAAAATTCTATAAATACGAATTACGAGATAATATAATTTAATTTTTTATTTATTACATAAAATATGAGATATTAACTTTTACAAATTTATATAATTTTATATAACTGAA
>QLOD02000030.1:15952666-15969319 GCA_003260245.2 Sideroxylon spinosum
ATATAACTGAACAAAGACATATCTCGGACCGGAGGGTTAAGCTTCGGTGGCTTGAAGGGTGTATGAGAGGACGGATGGGTTGCATCAGGGTTCAATTTTTCTGGTGACTCGCTCGGAGTGAAGCCCTAAAAAGGAAGGAGTAGGATTGCATATTTGGGCGAGCTGCGATTCCCGCTTGCAGATCACGAGTGGAAAGAAGTTCGACCAACGAACTGCTGGTAGCATAGCTGATTGATTGGGGGTCATGGACTAGCCACTGACGGCGGCTTGGAGAGAGAAAGAGACGGAGAGAGAGGGCGCAAAGCAGCGCTGGTAGATATTTCCTTGTGATTCGTCTGCTGGAGATCGCAAGTTTGCTGTCATACGAGAAAAAAGAAAAAGAAAAAAAGAATTGATGCACAACACTGGAAGGAAAGAAGGAGAGCAGTGAATCAGGAAGAGTCCTAGCTAGGTATGCAAAACAAAAATTCCTCCAAATTCAATTATTCCCAGAAACCAGGTTACTTTCTATATTAATTTCAGCGTGAGTATGCAGGTATGTTATGCTATCATGTTGCGACAATGATAGTTGAATACCCAAAAAAAAAAAAAAAAAAAAAAATTAAATAAAGTTGCTTTCACCTTGAACACAGTATTTATTTATTTTTTGTTATTATTATTTTGCCGTTAAAAGACCAAATAATTGAGCATAGACTAAAAAAAAAAAAGAGCAGTTCGGTGCACGAAACTCCCTCCTACGTGGGTCCGGATAAACGTCGGATCACATTGGGTCTATTGCGGCTTTACCCTGCATTGCAGGAAGTGTTTTTACAACTCGAATCCGTGACCAAAAGGTCACACAGCGGGAACTCTACCATTGAGCATGTATTGTGTAAAGAAAAATAATTGGCAAAATATGTTAATGAAATTATTTTAGACAGCCTAAAACCACACTTTTGCAATGTGTTTTCTTCACAAAAAATATTGCTCGAACAACTCGGAATCAAAATATGATTTTACAAATGGCAAAATCGCACTATCAAACTGCGATTTTATCCAAAGGAGAAATGCATTTTGATATTGTGATTTATTCGTCTCACCTAAAACACAAGAACCCTACATTCACAGTCACTTTCCAAAAATTTCTAAGTTTGATATGACAACAACCGTTGGAGCTTTCACTCACACTCCTCCATTGCCTCAAAGCTCTAAAACAAGGGTGTTTGCTTGTCATTTTTTAATCTCTCTCTCTCTCTCTCACTCACTCTCTGTGGGTTTGTGACTGCTGAGAGTCAAATATCAATGCAAATTACAAACTCTATTGGGTCTGAAACTAGGAAAAAGTGTTTCTAATGAAGAGGAAAGTCCGGAAATACTAAGTTCATAGTCAATGAGAATATATCTATACATGTGCATATAATTACGTATTGAAGAAGAAGGCAAGGAATAAGGTTTCATATACCATCCAAGATTGTTTTCTATTTATGAGATTAAGCAATCCAATATCAAATGTGATGCACGATTGAAACTCTACGGTGAGAGAGTTAAACCTAGAACATTTTCTTCTTGGCTAAAATCGCATTTTGAAAGGCGATTTCATCAACAATATTTTGCCAATTACTTTTTCTTGGACAAGATTTGCTAAATGGTCTTTTAATAGATGGGGAGAAAAGAAAAAAAAAAAAAAAAAAAATTCCTCAACACTTCTTACTTTCCACTCATACGAATGTGATTGAAATTTAGACTTGAGATTGCAGTCATGCTCGGTGTAGCATTTACTTGGCAAGTGTCAGGTCATATCCATAGGGAACTAAATGATTTGAAAATTTATTGGCATGAGACAACAAGAATTGGGGACTTTTGTTTGGAAAAGTAGTGTTGCAAACGATGGAAAACAAAATACAAAGGAGTGGAAGTTTTGAAGATGGTTTTGACTTGAGTACTTAAAAACACTAAAAGTAAAGACATGGAATCTAAAAGAGTGAATGTAAAAATATGAAATTTAAAGTGGCAACCTAAACTTTGAAATGAGTAATTAAAGAAACTTGGCCACAAATCAATTCCAATTTTGACGTGGCAATGAATTTTTCAAGGCTTTAAATTAACCTCAATCCGATGTCAATGATGGTGCAACTGGATTGGAAGATTTAACAATGAAATCCTAGATTGTGGAATTCAATTCATGTTAGACTTTGTGAAAGTAATTATCTACTTGAAGAAGCCATTGGACCTAATAACTAACATCAATGACATGTGAGGTCAAAAATCATAGCTACTTTAAGTGATTTCCAAATTAATCAAACTACATTTAAGTGACCCAAATCGAGGGGAGTTGAAATTCATTTCAGAAGTTTGAAAAATTCATTTCAATCCTATTGAGACATTGAATCAAACACCTTGTGTGCATGAAACAAAATCAATGATTTTATACCACCAAGTGCATGATTATTGGAGTGTTAAAGATACGGACTTCCCAAGGTGAACCATCCGATCAACGTTCGGGAAGGAATATGAATGAACATAGTTAATTGCTTTGTTTGAATCACAGGTAAGTTCTGGCTCTCTTGTCCAACCACTTGAAAATATTGTCGGCCAGGCGACGTATGGTCGAATACCCCTCTGACGGTTAAGTTAGTCTTTGAAAATGAGAGTAAATAAAAGGGTAGAGGTTTGAGTATAGGAAAACAGTGTCACCATTTCTAGCTTGCATCGTTTTGTTATATAGACCTGGCTATAGACCCACGACCACCACCTCATGTGGTCAAACCGTGGCAGGAATAGGCTGAATCGTGGCAGAGGAGTAGAGAACAAGGCAGTTCCCCTCTTGCCCATGTTCGCCATTAATGCCGTGTTGAAGGAATGGTGATGTGAATGCTAGCCACACGTTTGGTTCGAATGAGACTCTCCAATTATAAGGAACGAGCCTTTGCTTGGTCATGCCTTACCTTGGTCAGAAGAATTAATTGAAAGGGCATCAAGGGATGCCACACATGTACAAAAAAATTACCAACTTGTGGTGTCAAAGTATATCCATGTTCTCGATAATAGACAAAAGTACGAAGATTTCTCTCTCCCCTATCCGTCGTAAGACCCAACTACACAAAATAGGTAAGAAAATGTGTTTTTTACTTTATACAAAGAAATTTCGTGTTCTTGAAAAAATTTTCTATTCCCTTCTCCCCACACTGCACAAACCAGACAAGTCTCCAAGTCTTTCTTTTCTTTTGTTACCCCCCTCCCAAAAAAAAAAAAAAAAAAAAAAAAGAGCAAGAGAAAAAGAAAAAAAAATAATATCCTCTTAAAAATTCCCGCAATCTTCTTTCCCCACCTCGAAGGCAATGTGCTTCCTTAACCCTTGTTGGACTTTTTTGATACCCTTCCAAACACCTATATCCTATTTCCCCTACTAATTTCCTTCCTCACTACCATATTTAGTGACTATCACCCTTCTCCAAAGATTCTCCATTTCTTTAGCAAATGTCCAATGTTATTTACCTAGTAAAGCTTCATTCACGCCTAATGCCAAGTTCTCCCACATCAAGAGGTTTACACACTTTCCAATTCACTAAATGAATTTTAAATTCCTCCCCCAAACCACCCCATGTAAATCGCTGGATTTGCCCATCTTTTCCAAAACTGAGACAGACACCTTTAAGAAAGCAAGAAAATATATAGGTAGGTAAGATAAAGTGCAATGAAGGTCTGTTTTCTCCCTTTTGATAAAAATAGCCCCTTTTCCACCTTGAAAACTTCCTTTGAAAATTTTCTAACACTTTACCCTAAACTTTAGTAGCCTTAGAAGTCAAGCGCAAAGGCAGCCCCATATAATAGGATGGTTAATTCCCAACCTTATAACCTAATATAGTTGCCAAATTAATCACTTCTTGTACTTCACCAATTGGGGTTAATTTTGACTTCTCAAATTCACCTTTTGCCCTGAAACCGCCTCAAAGCACAGAAAAATTCTCAAGTAGCCCCCATTTGCAACCTATCTACCCCACAAAAAATCATGGTGTCATCCGTGAAGATGAGATGTGGGATAACCAATGAGGTCATTGGAATCAACCCTAAAGCCTTCAAGTAATCCTCCCTTTACTGCCATGTTGTACATTCTGTGGAATGCCTCCATCACCATAAAAAACCGGAAAGGGGAAGGGGGATCCCCTTGTCATAGTCCCCTTGAAGATTCAAAAACACCTTTAGGTAGCCATTAATAATCATAGAAAAAAATTTGCCTGTTGGAATGCACCATTTAATCCATCTCTTTCATTTAGACCAAAATTCCAAATGCTCCATTAAATATGACAAAAACTTCTAATTTAGAGGATCGTACACCTTTTCGATGTCTATTTGCAAATAATCCCCAGTTGATTACTTTTTAAGACCCTATTTGACAATTTTTAATTTTTAGTTTTCAGTTTTTAGTTTTTGTTTTCATTTTCTTGAAAATTAAACATGAAAATTCGATTGGTAAACTTGTTTCCAATTTCACAAAAAAAAAAAAAAAAAAAAAAAAAAAAAAAAAACAACTGTTCTATTTTTTTTAAAAAGAATATGGAAACATAAAAAGTGTGTTTACATTTTCAGTTTTCATTTTCCATCACCGCCACCACTAGTCATAACAATCACCCACTGTTGACCGCCACCCACCTCAGGTCACTGTGGCTGGTTAACACCTACCTTTGGTCATATCCACACGTTGCCACTCACCTTTGACCATAACATCGCTGCCACGCACTTTCAATCACTGTGGCCGGCCACCACCTCTGCCGCTAGCCACCACCCACCTCCAGTCGCCGCTATTTGCTCCCACCGCCCACCTCCGACCACGCTAACGCCATTGGTTATATTTCCAACACTATATCTACCAACTAATAACTATTATTACTAAACGTATTTTCAAGTCCTCCCCCCCCCCCCAAACACCAAGCAATGAAAGTGAAAACGAAACTAAAAATAAAAAAACTGAACATAAAAATTAAAACTGACAGTTTTATCAAATGGACTATAAGTGAAGTCTATCAATTCATTAGTAATTAGCAAAGCATCTTGTATTTGTCGTCCTTCAATAAATGCATTCTAGTTGTTGGATATTACTCTCCTATGACCCTTTTCAACCTGAAAACCAGCACCTTTGCTGAAAGCTTGTAGAGGCTTCCTATTAGACTAATCAGTTTGAAGTTTTTATATTTGCAGCATCCTTTTTTTTTTTTTTTTTTTGGGGAATTAAGGCAATAAAAGTGGCATTCAAATTCTTCAAAAATGCTTCTGATTCATGAAACACTCTTAATATCCTCTTAATGTCTGGTTTGATGATCTCCCAACAATGGATCAAAAAATCCACTGTCCTCCTGTCTGACCCTGAAGCCTTATCCCCTCCATTCACGGATTTAGGGCTGCCCAAACGTCTTTATTAGAGAAATTATCCTCCAAGGACTTTGCTTCCATCATCGTGATTGAATAAAACTCCATGTCTTCGAGTCTCAACTGCCATTACTCTTTTTCCATAAAAAGAAAAAGAGTAGAATTCCAGCGTCTCTGCCCTTATCTCTACAATATTAACAAACTCACTGTTATTTATAATAATAATTGAAATCTCATTTGATTTTCTGTGTGATTTGGCCAATCCCTGGAAAAATTTTTTTGTCACCCTTCTGAAGCCAAAGAGCTCTTGATTTCTGCTTCCAGCTAATTTCTTACATCCTAACTGCTTTGGAAAATTTGACTTTATGGCACCCCTTATTCCCCTCTCTCAGTGGATATAATCTTCCTTTTAATCAGTCGCTAGGATTACCTCCATAAGAGCTCCTTTTTAACTGCACATCTTGAATTTCCTCTTTATTTGTGTTTGCCAGGTCTTGCTTTACTCTTATCAAATTTTGTATTAACACAAAGTTTGTAGTTCCTTATTGTTGATATTTTCCCCACAGTTTTGTTACTCTACCCTTAAAGTTGTTTGCCAATAACCATATTTTCGAATCTGAATGGAGTAGGACCTTGCCTTATCTCTCCATACTCCAAGAGCATTGGGAAATGGTCTGACATAACTCTGTAGACTCTTTTCTCTGGCTCTCCTGGAAAGTGTTCCTCCCAACAACCCAAATATGAGGAAACGATCAATTTTGGACTTGCTTCAAGAATTTGACCAGGCAAAATTTCCCCCTTGTTAAAGGGGAGGTCTATCAAATTGGGCTCCTCTATGCATTCGTTGAGAAGCCTCATGGCTTTGGTAACAGTCTCTGGATCCCCCCTTCCCCCATGAATCTTGTGAAGTAAAATCACCTCCCAACACACTACATCAGTTTCCATCTGAAAGCAATGCTTGATAGCTCATCCTTGAATTGCTTCCTATATACATTTCTTGTGGGCCTATATGCCCCTATGAAGACCCACTTAAAATCATCCTCACATTCAAACAACGCAGAGACTGTAAATGATCCCATTTCTAATTCTTCAAGCTTAAGTTTCCTGCTATCCAAAAAGAGGAAAATCCCCTTTGATGTTCCCGTTTGCATGAACTGTTAACCACTTTGCCCATCTTCTGCCCCAGATTCCCCTAACGTCCATGTCCTTCAAATTATGAAGACACAATAGATCCATCTTTTTTGGCTGCTAGCTTGTCTCTTCAACTTATAATATTTAGCCTCATTGATCAAACAAAATTAATCCACCCTCCTTGTTCCCCCCTCTATTTGCAGTCCCTGTCCTCTTCTTGCCAGATGGAAGTATTCATTATGAGCTTTTTCAATTCTTTCCTCTCCTTACCTTCTGATTCACCCCAAGCATTGCTTTTTTGCCCCTATACAGCTAGCCATCTACCTTCAATTTTTTGTGAACAGTCTCTGTAAATTCTATTGTATCCCTTCACAAGACACCCCCACCATTTTCTTAAAAGGTTTTAATATTTTGAGAGCCCATTCAGATATCTTATTAAAGTCTACCCCAGAATCAACTAAGCGCTTTGATTCTTAGACAAGCCAAAGGTTGGCACTCCACTTCTTCACATGTCCCTTCTTTCACCGGGGTTTCAACGAGAATTTATCACGCAATCTTTGTCTCTTATCCTTGGAAACAACCAAGGGCAAGTCCATCTCGCTTTCAGCCCATGAACACTTCCCAATACACCATTCAGTCTTTCTTTCATCCTCATTCTCAAAACCACTATCAAAGGAATCTGCAATCTCTCCTAGGAAAAAGAAAGGGTGTCTTACAGAGAAGGAGAAGGAGGCGGCATAAACTAAGAAATGTCTTACGAATTCTTATTTGGGTCTTTTCTAGCTTTAACTTTTCGGATCTATAGGAAAGACCATCTAAACTTCACCTAATTTGAGGTCTATTGGGTTGTTTCGAACTCAAAGGCGCAATCGAATCTATGCTCGCTGACTCCAAAGGCCCAAAAGACTTGAGAAGTTTAAAGGGTTGGGCTAGCTTAGGTTGATCGACTGATCTCATTTATCTTAGCCCAACAACATCTTGATGTGTCCTCTGAATCTGACCTGATACATAAGTTACTCGATTCGGATATAGAAAAAATCTCCTTCGCCTTGGGCTTCTCGCCTGATCTGACTACTTCTAGAAGCTTCCTTCTTCACTTGTTCCCATGCGCTTTCAAGTTTAAGCCCCATGCGCTCGGGTGTTCATCTTCTCTAATGTCAGCCTTGCCTAAATTAATTGGAGCCCTAGTAATGAAGGGTCATCGCTCAACCTAAAGGGGTATATCATATAATTTCTCCCCATCTTCGATGGCAAATTGAAAACAGTACTAACTTGCTATCGCCCTTAACCTTTAATCAGGCCCAACTGAAATGAGATTTGGATCTCATGGCTTTGTGGACCTCCATGAATGCTCTACCCACGACTATGATACCTTTGAAGATATCGTTTGCTCGTAAGTGTATAGGTAATCCAACAATCCTAACCCACACATCCTTTTGAGTCAGCCTTGTCAAGCGTCATCGGAACTCCCCTCATATACCATTTGTTATTGCGAGCCTCTTCAGTGTCCTCCTTTGTTGAGAATATGAATCACCACCATCCCTCCCTTACCCACTTCACCTCAACCCCTTCCCTTCACCGAAAAGTTTTCAAAGATCATTTTCTAACTTCTTCGATGTCTACTTGAGTTGCCCCTTTCGCACCTTCCACCCCCAATATTCCCACTAAGCAACATTTCCTGAAATTTCTACTAAGATTTCGCAGATCTTTTTAAATGACAAGACTCTTCTCATTGCCTTTCCGCTATATGACACAAAGAAGCCCTAACCCCAACCATCTAGATTTCACAATTTCTAAATCGTAGGACATTTTCGTTTGCTCCATGGATTTCTTCTCCCCTCCAGGATCAAATTCAGAGAGTATTTTCGCAAAAAATCCCACCCCTCCCTTGAGAACATTTCTAGAACTGAAACGTAGAATTGTCTCGCCAGAGAAAAGAACCCTAAATTCCAAGGATCATGAACCAACATAACTTTGACAAGTACATAGCACCACTGGCCAACCTTCCTTCAATCATCCCATTTGACACAATGCCATACTATGAAGTTAACGCTTTGCATGCCTATGGAGACTCCATTAATGCTAATAAGACCTTTCCATGCATGGGTGGTATCCACGTGCAATTCCACTGGTCTGTTAGGAGCATGCCACACATGGTATATATTGTGGAGATGTGGGCTCAAATTACCAATCTTTGCGATGTCATCACCATTTAAGACACTTAAGACATTGTGCATAGCACTCGACTAAGGGGTATCCCTTAACTCTTTGGGTATCAAGGTTTTATGTTACGGTAGTGGTGGTGATGTGGTTTTTGGGGATGTCAGCCATGGTTCAAAGTTGCGGTCTCGGTTATGGTATCGGCTTGAGAAATTGTGACTCGGTCGCGGCATCACGGTACGGTATCGGGCGATACATAATTTTTTACCTTTTTTTTGATTAAAAAGTTCAAAAAATTAGTAGTGTAATGTTTTTTTAATTAGCTAATTAATTAATATAATTGATATATTAATCATAATAATTACTATAATTTAGTAATTTGATTTGTAAAAAGTATTATAATTCAATTTAATAGTGAATATTACAAACTTATACTGGTTTCATAAAAAAATAATTCTAAAATTATTAAAAATAACTTATTATTTTTTCAAACAACTATCTAATTAATATGATTCACAGTATATTAGTCCCAATAATTACTATAATTTAATAATTTGATTTTTAAAAAATATTACAATTCTACTTAATAATGAATATTGTAAACTTATATTTTCGTAACTTGTTTGAGATCAAAATTAAGTATAAACTTGTTGAGTAATAGTGTAGTATTTTTTTCATTAGCTATTTAATTAATATAATTTATAATATATTAGTTACAATAATTATTATAACTTAATAATTTAATTTATTAACATATTATAATTCTATTTAATAATTAATATTAAAAATTTATATTTTCATGATTTATTTTATAAAAAAGTTATTAAAAAAATATTAAATAATGGTTAAAATCATTTAATAAAAACTTATGAAGTAATTATTAAATATTTAATTAATAAAATATTAAATATTAAAAAAAAAACTCATAGTAGTCATTGAATAGAGAAAAGGAAAAACAAATAATAGAAAAATAGAAAGAGGGGAGATATGCAGTCAATGTAGGGTTGAAAACAAAATGTCACTTTGATCGGAGAAGCACCGAGCCAAACGAAGATGCTGCGGCAACGGCTATTGTCTGAAAGAATCTGGCGAGACCCTAAGACAGATCGAACACTGGCGACTAATGAACACTGGTTAGCTCCTTCTTTCGCTTTGTTTTAGATTTAATGGTTTTCGGTCAAATCCCTTCTCTCCCTATTCATCTCGCCACTATATCATCTCCATTGTCGAGATATCGCCACGATTTCTCCACGTCTCGGAGTATTGCCGATATCTCGGACAAACCTCAACTGTGATAATCCGATATATGCTGGATCTTTAACTCAGTTTGACATCTCGCGTGCTCCTTCATGATACCGACGTTGTCTCGGCTGATATTTGAACCATGATGTCAGCAGAAGCTGTAATTATGATTTTTTTTCTTCAGAAAACACACATGATAGGTTATGGGTATGTATGCTCAACTAGTACAAAGTCGGTTACTATTTTGAATCAATTATACTTATTTTCTTTCAATAATTAATAATTTGATGTTGTATGTGATAGTTACTAATTTGACGCTTAAAAATTAATTCAAAATATTTAATATAATCGATTAACTAATGTATTATGCAAACGTGCAAGACTTTACTATTATTCATTTACTAACGATTGTGTTATCGTGAAACTTAAATGATAAAGCATAGCCAAGTGAAACTAAGTAAAGCGTGATTAAGTGTAGCCAATTAACTAAAGCATAATAAAGCATGGCCCGTTATCATGATAAAGTACCAATTACCTACAAAACAAAACCAAATAAAACATGATAAAACAAGGTATGTGAAACCAAATGATAAAACACAACCAATTTGCTTATTTTTTTCCATATTTTTAGTTGCGCTTTCATTGAGAATTTATTATGGGAAAATAGTTTAAAATTACTTTTTATGTTTGGTATTGATGGAATAGTGTAGAAAAATATGCATATGCAATTTGTGATAGCGGTTATTGTAACAACCTGTATAATTTAATCACACTGCTAAATCGGGATGTAATAGAATAAGAGGGCACTGAAGCTGTTATAATGATAGCTACCTCTTAAAGCCTTGGTGGTTACAACCCTCCAACAGGACTTTTCTATATATACTTTTTACCATTTAGCTAACCATTCTTCTGTACGCCCACTCCTAGCATCCCTAGCTCCTCCGTTCTTTGTACCCCAACATGTTCACCTACACCCTTGTGTAAGAAGTATAGCACAGGGACCTGCTAACTGAGATCTTTTGCCATGATTACCTCTAGGGGTCTCATTGGCCATTTTGCTTTGCACAAGATCATTGGGGATTAGTGAATTGGACCTAGAATTAGGCAATCATTTGAAAGTTGCCCGAATCAATGTAAGAGAGAATGTTCCATTATGTGCCATATTGTATCACGACCACAATCTTAGTAGTACTTGGTTGTACAAAAGACGACATCACTACATCCACCAATGAGAGGTTAGATCATGTAAAGTTTGTCACCTATTGATGTAAGACGGTGAAAATTAGATCAAAGAGAAAAAGAAATCAAGTAAGAGAGAAACAGATAGGGAAGAAGATTAGGAGAGAGAAGAAGAGGGAAGGGGAAGAAGAACAAGCCACACGGGCTTCAATTTAATATTTTTTTTATTCATTAAAAGTCTGTGTAACATTTATAATCCTAGCCTTTATATAGGCATCCAAATCAACTATCTAAAGAAATCAAATCAAAAGATAAAATGAAATAAAAATCAAATCCTAAAGATAAGATAGAATCTGATTCTAATAATATGACAATAGAATCTTATTAAATTAAAATCTTAAATACTAAATTTGCATAATTATCTAATACTAATAATACGAAAATAGAATCTTATTAAATTAAAATCTTAAATACTTAATTTGCATAATTATCTAATACTAATAATACGAAAATAGAATCCTATTAAATTAAAAATCTTAAATATTTAATTTACATAATTATCTAACACTTATAATATGAAAATAGAATCCTATTAAATTAAAAATCTTAAATATTTAATTTGCATTATTCTTCACGGCTTAGAAAAAGTTGACTCTATGGGGTTGAACATTTGTGCCCTCCTTTAATCGCTGAGCCACGAATACAGCGGATGCTCAAACCGTTCCCAGGGCTCATGGACTCATGTAAGGGGTGGCAGAAATCTAGTGTCTTCGCTAAGCCTCCCGGATGAAATGAACGTGACTTCGATAACAAAACTTGCAGATGTTGAGAGAGGACCAAAACGGATCAACTTGTGGAAGAGGCTTAGTTGTGGGGAAGACAAACTCCATAGAAGCATCGTAAGTTTTAGGCATACTCTTCAACTCTAGGCGTGGAATAGTTCAAGCTGGGACCTAAATAATGCAACTGGAAATATTTTTCTTGTCAGCAAAAGTGATCTCAATAGTCGCCACAACTTCATCAATTAATGTAATGTGACAAGGCGTCGCATCAACCAATTCGCTCATGATTTGGCCATTAATCTCCTCATCAGAGAAATAGAAGTCATCAGGATTAGGCTCATAAATCAATACTTCAAGGTGATCTTCATCCAACCTTCTCTTTTGTTTATCAATGACGCTGGGAGCATTTGTGAAAGCACTCAATGGAGGAGGAGCTAAAACTATAGTAGACATTTGAGTTGAATAATGGTGATTCCAGACATCTAACAAAATTGTGTCCATCCTAGTGGTTAATCCTTCAATTGCTTCCAAGATGGTTGCTAATTGGGTTTACAATTGGTTATTCATCATTCCTACTAGATGTGAGTGTATGATCGCATCCAAATCAGTAGTCGATAGTGTACTATCGGCTTGGAATCTGCCAAAAATAGATTGAAGGGTTTCTGGATAGATTCCAGAGGTCATCGGCCGATCATCGGAGCTTCACCGGAGGTCGTTGGAGGTCCGGTTCAGGTCGCACGTGGGAACTGAGGCTTCTGGTGGTGCTCCGAAATCTCAATGACGGTTGGCTAATATTTTTTGAGATTAGTCAATAGCTATGCAAAAGAGCTTGGGTTGGAACGTCGTCGATGAAGAGCAGTGTTGAACAGAAAGGTTTTTGGTGGTGTTTGGGTTCAACGCCTAAAGTCGACGATGATATCGATGGGCCTTGGATGGTTCATCAATGGCGACAGTAGCCTTAGGTTCGCCACTTGATGTCGGAGATGGGTTAGGCTCGCCGGGAGATCGTCGCTTACTGTTGGATGGGGATCTCAGTAATGAGGGTTTGATTTGAGCGATGATGGTTATGGATCGATGGTTGATGGGCTCCCACAACATTCGATTGTAAACGAAGTCAAATGAACTCAGATTGTAAACAAAGCTTCGTCATCAACTATGGTTGGTGAGCAATAACTAGGGTTTTAGGTTAGGTTTTCTGATTAGGAATTCAACTCTAATGCCAAAGTTGATGCAAGATAGTGAAAACTAAAACAAAGAGAAAAAGAAATCAATTAAGAGAGAAACAGAGAGAGAAGAAGATTAGGAAAGAGTAGAAGAAGGGGAGGGGAAGAAGAACAAGCCACACAGGCTTTAGTTCAATGTTTTTTTTAACTAATCAAAAGTTTGAATAATAGTTATAATCCAAGCCTTTATATAGGCATTCAAATCAATTATCTAAGGAAATCAAATCAAAGATAAAATGAAATAAAAATCAAATCCGAAAGATAAAATTAAATAAAAATCAAATCCTAATGATAAGACAAAATCTAATCCTCTTAAATTAAAATCTTAAATATTTAATTTTCATAATTATCTAATACTAATAATATGAAAATAGAATCTTATTAAATTAAAAATGTTAAATATTTAATTTGCATCACCTATCTTTAGGACAATCATTCTTCGCATATGTGAAGGCTAATTTCCATTGCCTCAGCCCCTTTATAGGTACTAACCCCTCACCTTGCTGGCCCGGTGCTCTATCTCCCTAGAGTCTAAGACTATCCTAAGTTTGATCATGTTGAAGGCTGAAACTACAAACTCAGTCTCGACCATCCATAATTAACAAGTATTAATATATATTATTTTTATTTAATTATTAGATTCCATTATTTCATATTTTTTCTTTGCATGCATTTAAGTGGTGGGCACAGTTGTTCTCTAAGCATTTGAAGAGTATCTAGTTTTAAGAAGTCATCCAGGTGTCCAATTAATAGTGTTGTCTGATGCAAACACAAAACCTTTTTATTAGTGTTTTGTAGACTCAATCTATAATACTAAATTGCAGTATAATTATTGAGATCGAAAATTGTGAAAATTGGAAGGGGAACAACTTCCACTAAAAGTTGATTATATTTTACTCATTCCGGGGCCAAAAAAAAACTTTCGACACCCTCCCCAACAATAAAATATATATATATATATATATATGTATATAAAATAAAAATATATATATAAAAAAAAAACCCAGATTGTGACAACAACCATTGTAGAATCACTTGGATTGAGCCACAGCAGCAAGGTTGATTTTATATATACTCTTTTGAGCACCTGGGTGAGCAGAAAAGGTGCCAACTTTGGTAACATTCACGAGTTCTATTTCAAGTGTTGTGAATCATGAATTAATTTTGAAATGATCTTTCATTATGTGGAATGAATTTCTTACAATTAATTTTGAAATGATCTTCATTATGTGAAATGAATTTCTTACATTGTTGTACTCCAAGCTTTAGATTTTGTAATAATTAACATTATCTTCAATTTCCAGGAGCTGTTGTAAGCTAGATCTTTAACTACCATTTTCTGTCCATGATGAGGAAGGGATGTGAAAGATTGTGTTTGGCATTATTGAGGATTGTGGAGACATGAACGATGGTGCTAAAATGAGCAGGGATATGTTTGATGTTGTTGATGAAGCACAAGAGAAAGAGGCAGCTATGGTTGATTCCCATAAAAGAGATGATATTGGGATTGAAGGAGAGGCAAATTTTGAGCCGCGTAATGGTATCGAATTTGAATCACATGAGGCAGCATATTCATTTTATCAAGAATATGCCAAGTCAATGGGGTTTACGACCTCAATAAAAAACAGCCGACGGTCAAAGAAATCAAAAGAATTTATTGATGCCAAATTTGCTTGTTCAAGATATGGAGTTACCCCAGAATCGGAGGGTGGCAACAGTAGACGGCTGAGTGTGAAGAAGACAGACTGCAAAGCCAGCATGCATGTAAAGAGACATAAAGATGGAAAATGGTATATTCATGAATTTATAAAGGAGCATAATCATGAGCTTTTACCAGCCTTAGCATACCATTTTCGAATCCATAGGAATGTGAAATTAGCTGAAAAGAACAATATTGACATTTTGCATGCTGTCAGTGAACGAACAAGAAAGATGTATGTTGAGATGTCTAGAAAATCTGGCGGGTATCAAAATGTTGGCATTCGTAGGGATGGTATGAATTATCAGTTTGATAAAGGGCGGTACTTGGCTTTGGAAGAAGGGGATGCACAAGTTATGCTTGATTATTTCATGCACATCCAAAAGGAGAACCCCAATTTCTTCTATGCAATAGATTTAAATGAAGACCAACGTTTAAGAAACTTGTTTTGGGTTGATGCTAAAAGTAGGAGTGACTATATCAGTTTTAGCGATGTCGTTTTCTTTGACACTAGTTATATCAAAAGCAACGATAAAATGCCATTTGCCCCTTTTGTAGGGGTGAATCATCACTATCAATCCATATTGCTTGGGTGTGCACTGATTGCAGATGAAACTAAATCAACATTTGTTTGGGTGATGAAGACATGGCTTCGAGCAATGGGTGGGCAATCTCCTAAAGTTATAATCACTGAGCAAGACAAAGCACTAAAGGCAGCCATTGAAGAAGTTTTCCCAAATTCACGGCATTGCTTTTCTCTTTGGCATGTATTGGAAAAGATCCCCGAAGCTCTTGCTCATCTTATCAAGCGGCATGAGAATTTTAATCAAAAGTTTAACAAGTGCATTTTTAAATCCTGGACAGATGAACAGTTTGATATGAGATGGTGGAAGATGGTCGGGAGGTTTGAACTTCAAGAAGATGATTGGATTCATTCACTGTATGAGGATCGGAAAAAATGGGTGCCTATTTACATGGGGGATACTTTTTTAGCTGGAATGTCAACAACCCAGCGTGCTGAAAGTGTGAACTCTTTCTTTGACAAATACATTCATAAGAAAATTACTCTGAAAGAGTTTGTAAAACAGTATGGGATGATTCTACAAAATAGGTATGAAGAGGAGGCCATAGCTGATTTTGATACATGGCATAAACAGCCTGCATTAAAATCTCCTTCACCTTGGGAAAAACAAATGTCAACAATTTACACACATGCGATATTCAAAAAATTCCAAGTTGAGGTTTTGGGTGTGGTTGGATGCCATCCTAGAAAAGAGAGTGAAGATGGAACAAATGTGATGTTTAGAGTTGATGATTGTGAAAAAGGTGAAAATTTTATGGTGTCATGGAATGAGACGAAATCAAATGTTTCTTGTTCTTGTCTTCTGTTTGAATACAAAGGTTTCCTCTGCAGACATGCAATGATTGTTCTCCAAATTTGCGGTCTTTCAAGCATTCCATCTCATTATATTTTGAAGAGGTGGACTAAGGATGCAAAAAATAGGCAGTCAATGATTGAAGGAACAGAACGTATACAGACGCGGCCACAGCGGTATAATGAATTATGTAAACGAGCCATTGAGTTGGGTGAGGAGGGATCTCTATCTGAAGATGGCTATAATATTGCATTTCGTGCACTAGTTGAAGTGCTGAAAAACTGTGTGAACATTAATAATAAAAATGCTGCAGAATCTAGCAATAGTGCACTTGTTCTGCGTGACATTGAAGAGGAGGATCAAGGAAGCCTTGCTGTTAAAACAAGCAAGAAAAAGACTGCAAGCAAGAAAAGAAAGGTTAGTTTGTGGGTTTAATCAATAGTTTTGAATGTTAAATTTATTTTACAGCAAATGCTTTTGTGTGTGTGTGTGTGTGTGTGTGTGTGTGTGTGTGTGTG
>QLOD02000030.1:15971885-15992440 GCA_003260245.2 Sideroxylon spinosum
GTTATATAATATATAGGTTGAAATTATTTGCACTCGACAAGTAGTTTCTTTTGAACTAACCTAATTTAACAAATCAAGTCAAAAATTGGATTGTAAATTGGACTTATTCTCCACCTTCCTTTTTCATTAATTAAATTAAATAATTATTCATCATTATTTTGACATTTGTTTTGCATAATTATATAATGTCATAAAAGTTCTTAAACAAAAATTCAATCCAAGGGTAAATACTTTAATTTTATAATAAAATTATAATTTTTAAATATATAAAAATACAATGTTACTGTTTTTTCGTAGATATTTCCATAAATTAGCGAGCAATTACAATCTAAATTTTTTGAAAAAATTTACTTATGCATATAAATACTGTATTATGATAAAAAAAAATTACAATTCTAGATTTTTTAAACTACATTTATTATTATAAAAAATTCAAATTAAGTTTTCAAAACAAAGATATTTGTGGTTTATTTGATAAATTTGTTTGTATACTTAAATGTTAATTTTTTCAGTTTATTAATTTCTCCACCTAGATATTGTTTGGTAGTTTTATTTTTTATTTTCTTTTGTTTTACACATGAACAGTGTGAAAAAAATCAAAGAAATTTATTTATTTTTTTTAAATTTAGGATTGATGAGAAAAAAGTAGTATGGGTAAGGGACAATTAAAAATTTAAATTTATAAGTGATCATATTTTCATTTTTGTAGGTTTTATATAAGGAAAAAAAAGAAGAGAGAAACTAAGATGAATTTTATTTTCATTTATATTTTTAGCACTGATACAAAAATAAATTTTAATTTCTTTTATAACTTAAGCAAATAAGAAAATAACTTATTTCATTTCAATTTATCTACAATGTTTTTTTTTGGCATTATCTTTATCATCTTCATGTTTATTTATTTATTTGTTTTACAAATTTTCATAAATTATTTATTTTTAGATTTACCACACTAAAATTTTATTTTATTATACTATTTTTAAAATATATTACTAAATTATGAGAATTAAAAGGATCACATATAATTTTACTAAATGACTCGAGAACTATGACAAGAGTAAAGATAATGGAACTTTGTAAGCAAAATGAATGAAAGAAATCGATTAATTATGGAATAAAATAAAATAAAATTTATTTTTATATGATTGTTAAAAATATAAATAAAAATAAAAATTATTTTAGTCTTTAAATATAATTGTTTTTATTCTTTTGTAGGCCAAATGGTGTTTGTTCAAAATTTTAAATATATTTTTAGTGGATGATAGTTATGTCATTTTAAATTGGACAAGAGAATACTTAGTTAAAAATGAAAAATTTGTAATTTTACTTAATGAAAAAGTAAAATGGAGTGTAAGAGACTATTTGTGAAGTGCAATAGGCACACCCTAATACATATATATATATATATATATATATATGTATATTATATTCTAGCAATCGCTGGTAAAAAAAAAAAAAAAGCAAAAAAGTTCACATTTTTCTGTTACATTTGACTTGTAATTCTCTGGTGGCAATGTTTGAGCTATTAAATTGCTTTTATTGTTTAGTTTAGGGAGAAGAGAAAAAAATGTTAAAAAAAGAAATAAGGAAAATAGAAATAGAGTGAGAGCGAATAAAAAGTAAATGATAATAAATTGCATTTATTTTATCTCTCTCATCTTATTTCTTTTTCTTTTTCTTTTTTTTTCTTTTTTTTTTTTCATCTTTCAAACTCAACAATCAAATGAGAAATGATCTTTTTTTCCTCTCCCCAATCCAATCTTAGTTTTAGGCTCAAGCTGTTGGTTTACCTAATATTTTGAAATTTAGGCTCTTAAATAAATCAAAAATATAATGAGGTCATAGGTTTCCAATCTTAGTTTTAGGCTCAAGCTGTTGTTTTACCTAATATTTTGAAATTTAAATAGTTGAATAAATAAAAAATATAATTATGTCATAGACTAAGATTCAATTGCAGGGTTAAATTGAAATAAACTATGGTGTTATAAATATATTAAACTAATAATATGATTCTTGCGATGCACAAATTTACCATATGATATGATTAAATTGAGCACATATATGCTAAAATAATTAAGTTACAAAAGTATATTTGAAAGTATTGTATATTGTTATTTATGTAAATTTAACCAAATAGTAAATGTAACATAAACTAAAAATATTGATCAGACAGTTATAAATTTAAATACAGAGAAGATTGAGGACTAAAGAAATGGGAAATTGTTGAAGATCTCTCTGTAAACTATGTTTTTAGTGTATCCTTGGACTTTATCATCTGTTTCTTTTATCAAAATGTTTAGACCTTCTAAAGATGTTACTCGAGACAATGTTGCATGAAGTTGATCGTGGCTAAAAACTGGATTTGCCAAGTACAATCCAACATATTTAAGAATTTGTCCTTGACTTTCATTAATTGTCATGGCATAACAAATCTTCACTAGATAATGTCTTCTTTTCAGGATGAATCGGCATTTTGATCATGTAGGAGATAAAATTATTTTGGGAATATGAACTTTTGCTCTTGTGATAATTTTGGCTTCTACTATCCACCCTCTCAGGTGTATGATAATCAACCTTATTCCATTACACATCCAAAGCTTTTGATTTACAGAATTATTGATCCCCCAACTTTTAATCCCAAATTCTGGTTTGGAATTCCTGAAAAGGCTAGAGTATTTAAAAATTCCACGGGGTACAAAATATCTTAGTCATTATATTTGAAGAGGTTTTGCAAATGGAGTTAGAACTAAAATACATCTTTTCATTTTTGATGAATTGAATCATGTATTCATTTATTATATCTACAATATCATTTTTTGGAGTAAGGATTGCTCTTTCCTTAAAGTATTCTGTATTACCTTGATTCTCTTCAAAAGTAGATAAGTGCTAGAAACTATTTGTTGTATTGGATCACCAATATTTTTAATGAGAGATTCTTCAGGAATTTTAATCCCCGGTTCATCTATTTCACCATCTCTTGATGTTGCTTGTGCCATTTCATCTCCAATATCAAGTACCCATTTGTTGAATTCTAACAGTCTACGTGTTGATAGTGTATTTGATTTTTCATTGACCCTCATGTTAAAAAGGAATACCAGCTGACAGTTGTCCCATAAAATGAGATCTATTAATTGAAGCTAAAACAACATCTTGTCTTTTAACCTTTGGAATAACCAGCAATCTTTGCCTGAAGTCTTCACCTAAAAGAATAGTTCTCCTACCAAATGACTTTGATTCCGTGTTATTTTTTGAGGTTGTAGTACATCTTGTAGTGATCTATATATCAACCGCTTCAAATGCAAACCTATGAATAAATTTTGCTTGACACTGTCGAAGTTAAAAGTTTTTAAACAAATATATAAAGTACAACATACAAAAAATAATAAACTAATTTTGATTTACAATTATGAACAAAAAATAAATAAAAATTATACCTAAGATCTATAGGTGATTCATACCAAATTATGATGCTTGATAAATTGATTAATATCTGTAAGTTGACTACCTTTCTTTATATCACATGTAGCATTCTCAAGTGGATTAATAGGAATTGCAAATCTTGAATGAGTGCTATGTCCTCTAGGTAAAAGCAATGCAGTTATGCTTGATGATGCGACAGTAAAGACTATTCGTGAGCAATGCAGCAATGCTGCTATGCTTGCAATTATTGTTTTATAAATATAGGCCTTATTGATTCCTCTATGTCCATAGACAAAGAATAGTCCGTCTTTTTTGTTACCACTTCAATGTAGCATTATAGATATTCTTTTGTTCAGAATCCGATCCACCAAACAAAATCAGATGCTCATTTCTAGCATGCTTTTGGTTATATACAAATTCCTCACGAATGAGGTTGTTCTTTAATTGATTCAATAGAATTAAGTCCAGCATTAATTGAGTGTTGAAAACCCTTAGATTTGATAGGATTTGATTGTATTTGATGAGAATTGTCTTTAAATTCCATGTTTAAAATAAAAATACTATTTAGTGAATTAGATTTCATTTCATTTGAATTCTAAAATTTTAAGATTTAAATACAATTTTAGATCACATCTAAATTGATGAAATTTGATGAGAATTCACTTGTTTTTTATTAATTGGAGAAATTTACCCTTACTTTCTCTTTTGAATCTTTTTCAAATATAAGAAATACACTAAATATAATAAGGTCAAGTTTGGTATTTTTTTTCAAATCAATTCAATTTTGTCTTAGTTCTAAATATAGACTTCCAATTTATTTTTTAAATTTAAATGTGTGTTCCAAACATAAAATTTCATTTATTAAATGAAATAAAATAAAATCAAATCAAATCCTTATTTTAAAATGGAATCAATTCTAATGTTAGAATGTTTCCAAACAAAGTGTTAAAGATTTCCCATTCTCCATCAATAGTTTCTCTACTTCAAATAAAGCATAATTTTGAATTTGATGATTTGACAATTCGATTTTTGAATGGTTAAAAAGACACCTCTAACAATCGAGAATTTCTTCTGACAAATAATTTCAGTTATTTTTCCATAATTGTAATGGGTCTGTGACATCACAAAACAGCAATAATGTGACAAATAACTGTCCTATTTGTGCTGCAGTTGCCCATTGTGATGCTTCTATAATTGCCTCATGCCATTCTTTATCTCCATCTAGAAGGCCAAATGCATAGCAAGTTGATTTGAATGTGAGATAAAGTACTTTGAATTGTCCTTATTTCTTCAAAATTATGTGCTCCTAGGATGATGTTTAGTAACATTCTTAAGTAGTATCTCTCTCTTGCTATTGGGTGAGCGTTAGAAAGTCTACCAATGCATTTTCCCTAGTTTCTTCTTTTTCATGCCTTGTAATGTCTATCCATACATACTTCTCTAGAAATTGAACGCATGTGAGTGATCATGCTTGATCATCAATTGAATTAATGTACATCCATATAATAAGCATTGTTTTATCAACCTATCTCTGCTCAAAACACGTAAAAGTCTATCAGAGTCATTGAACATTATGCATTGCTCACCTGGTAGATGAAATTCTAATTTTTTAACCACAAGAGATCTTTGATGCATGTCAAACTCATAGATTCTCCACCATGCTTTAGAAATAGAGATGTATCTACCGTCTAAATAATTCTTGATTTCATTGATATGAACCAATTCATTTTATGCTAATGATATAGTTCTTATTACATTCTCTTCTATAACTAATGTAGCTCTATGTGGGCCTTTATTGATATACTAAAACAGATACTTAATGGCATTAGATCTATTACACCATTCTAAATTTATGTGAGCGTTGTATCTTATTAAGAGATTATTATTGTGGGGGACTACATATCTATTGTCGAGTCTTATATCTCTCTTTTCTATAATCTACCGTCATCTGTTATTCTGTAAATTATATATTCATCCTCATCTATTGTTGTAGTGTTGTAAAAATTTTTAGGAAGTTTCTACTGACAAATGCTATTTGTTGTGCAACAACATTTCTATTCATTATATCACATGGTCCATGCATCATGAATTGATTACAACTGTATATCCTTCTGAATTAATATTTTTATTTGGTAACTCAGTTGATGTAATTTTATCAATCTCTTTTGCCTTTAGACATTTGTCAGCATGATATAGCAATAATAAAAAATACGCATATAGCAATCCTCTTTTCTGAAATTCAATAGTATAAAGAACTACAAATTGAAACTTAATTTAGTATGAATAAGAAAAATGGTAAATGTATGCTTATATGTTATAAATAAAAATAAAAAAATTGAAGAGAAATAAAAAAACCTATATGTACAAAATTAAAAATGAAGCAAATATGATAGAATATTGACAAATATATAGAAAAAAATAATTATTATTTTTATTTTTTAAAATATTGGCAATATAAACATATTAAATCTAAAACTTTTATTCGTGTTTAGTAAATATGAACAAGAAAAAAAATGTATGCTTGTATTTAAATAAAGTTTAAGAAAATGCAAAAAAAATAAGGTAAATGTATGAGATTAAAGATGGAGCAAACATAAAAAAAATATTCACAAGTATATATAGAGAAAAATAATTGGAAGAAATTATACCTACCTCCCCTAAAAATTTGGGTAATTATATTTATCATGTCTTAACATTTAAAAACTACACTTACTTCCCTTATTTTGAAAAGTTATTGACACGGACCCCCTTCTATTAATTTAGATCCTATCTCCGTTAACATGTTTATTGTGGAGACAAATTTGCCCTCTTTTTATTAATTAATCACAAATAAAACACCATTCTCCTTCTTCCTTTCTCTTTCTTCTGAACCATAAATATATTAATAGATATGTGTATATATATAGTCTATACATACATATACAAATGAGCATATAGATTGTAAAATATATATACATATGTAATATGTATAAACAATCGGAAAACTGTGCAACGATAGGAATGAGGCTAATAGCAAAAGAAAGGAAGTCTGTGTAGTGGTAGCGGCAGCCTAAACGCCTCAAAACCTGTGTCATCAATGTCATTGCCTACCCTTCGTCCAGATATAGAAAATTTTGTTGGAAAGAAATAAAAAAAAATTCAGAGATATATCTGAGTTACGAACACAATTGACATTTCAGGATTCATGGTTATCAATGGCGCACCCTAAGCATTAGGGTGCATCTGGATGTCAAAAACTCATGGGTTCTGAAGTATTGTAAAGTATCGGTTCTGAGATATTCATATTAACCATGCTTAAGAGTTTTTAAGCGATGGGTTTTGGGGGTATTCTCATGGATTTACAAAACACCTCGCCCATGAGTACATGTTTTGTTTTTATCTTTGGAATACCACGATTTGGGGGTTTTTCATAGTTTTATAAAATTTTGGACAATAATATCCTTGTTAAAATATTAAAATCTAAACATGATATTTCTTAACAAAACTCTATTAATAAAATATATTTCATATTAATAATTAAATTATTTCATTTCATTTAATTATTAATTACTAAATTGTTTTCAATTATATTATTTATTAAAAATACCATAATTTAGTAAATAAAATATGTTAAACATAATTAATTATATTATTGATTAAAAGTAATTTTTAATAAATAATATAATTAAATTAATTAAATTACATTAATGATTAACTATTAAATTAAATTAACAATTAATTTAATTAAATAATTTAATTTAATTATATTATTTATTAAAAATATATTTCATATTAAAATTAAATTAAGTTATTTATTAAAAATAATTTTATTTAAAAAAATATTTGAATAAAATAATTTATTTTAATATGGTGTCACAAAAATGGATAAAGCATTAAAATTGACAAAATATTTATCATAAAAAATAGCGTGAAAATAATTTTAATTTGTTCAAGTTTTTATTTTTTGAAAACAAAAAATAAAAACAAGTTTAATAAATACGGTTTTGTTGTCTGTTTATTAGAACTCTGTGAACATATTTAAATTTGTATTTTTGGATGTCATTTTTTGAAGACTTTTTTTGTGTTATTTTAATGTATATCATAATATATTATTTATATGTGCAATACAGTGCTTACTGTTTAGTAAATAAATAAGAATATATGTGTCATTAAATACATTAATAAACACGTAAGAACTCATTTAAAAATAAACTCCCAAACATAGGTTCATTACTTTTAAACTTACGTTCCTAACACCTCAGAACTCATACTAGCCTAAATCATGTAAACACCTCAAAACTCATACTTCAAAAACACCTTAGAACCCAGAATTTAAGACTCCCATGCACACCTTTAATGATAATAATTGCTTGTGTTCCAAAATGATTACACCCCAAGTGCAAGTGATCAATTGTAGTAATTTAAATTAATAAAATAATAAAGTATCAGTTATACCCACAGGAAGAGGCATAGTGAACTCACAATTCTTTTCCTCTTCGTTATTAGGTATCACATAATGAAAATCAAGAAAACTTGGTTTGAATTTTTAAGAAAATCCCTACTTAGGCATTTTGTCAAACACTTAAGGGGTGACAATGAAATCTAAATTGGAAAGTGTAATTGAAAATTTGATTAAGCTATAAATGATTATGAAAAAAAAACAAAACAAAACAAAAAAAAAAAACTTGGATCAAACCAATTCAAGTAGTGATTTCTATGGATTTTCAAGGAGAATAATGACGAATCAAATTGGTTGTAAAATCGATTTCACTTGGTTGAGTCTTTTGCTTAAACACTTATAGTGCAACAATCCATATAGAATACATGAGAGTTCTAGATGGCAATCTACATACAAATTTCTTGAGATATGTGCATGAGAGTTTCTAGGTAACAAAATTAGATTCTTCTAATTGGAAATCCAGATCAAAGACTTAGAGTGCATAATCTATGGAGAGTATAAGCAAGTTCTATTTTAGTAATTCACAAACAAATCATTTAAGAAAGTGCATGAAAATTCAAATTAGTAATTCACATATAATCGATATAAACTATATAAACAAGCTTGATCTATAATTATAATTGATGATTTCGATAGATCTAAATAAATTAACTAATATTCAAAATAAATTCTTAAGAAAAGTTAACATTTAAACTCAAAATACCTTGAAAATCCACATACATCATCTACTCCTTGATTTCAATCTATGCAAGAGAAGTACTCAATCATAGATGAAGATAAACTTGTCTTGTATTGAAATCTAACGTGTTTACAAAATAATTCAAAGGAAAATGAATTTTTCTTACTAAGTAAGCAAGATCTACTTTCTCTCTTTAAAGCTACATAAATCTACTCTACTCTATATCTATCTAACTCTAATTCTTAATTCTAGTTCCTAATGAATTTCTCTCAAAACATACCCTCTCTATTTATTTTACAACCCCATTCACGTGCAAGTACCAAAAATTCCTCAAATATACATGAGAATTACAAATATTGTCTAAGTCTCTCCGGTGGTCCGAACCATCTTCTGTACTTAGATGAAATTAAGTTTTAAAATTGATCTCTTCATTGCTGTTCAAACAACGGTACGTAAAAGGGGTTGTTCAAACCTTTGTTCAAACCAAGCTCATGACTTAGCTTTTTTTTTTCTTAGCTTTTTTATGAACCTCACTTCTGTTGTTTGAACCTTGGTGCATACAAAGATTTGTGTGAACAAGGGTGTGACTAAGATTCCACACTTAGAATTTTTTTCTCCTTTTTTCAATTCCATTTCTTCATCTTCTTACCTCTCATTCATATAGGACCATTGTACTTGCATTTTTATATTGATTAGGTCTTCAATTACATGGAATTAATTTCTAAAAATTGTAATTAACACAAAATACAAATATTATGATAAATATGCAATAAAATTAAGTTTTAACAGAATGTATTTATGAAATTAGCACATCAAAAGGGTGTATAAATGTAGAATATTATGTGTTAATGAATACTCACCAAAGCATAATTAAAATATTGGCTGCTTATAAGGAAGTAGACACTGGGTCTTTATGTATTATGCAACGGGCACATTGTCTAGTTGTTCCATGTAATTCCCTTCACTTGTTTTTCCATTTTGCCAACACTTTGCTATAAATTACTTAAGAGAATGATAAGTGGTTTTATCTCATTCATTAATAGTATGCTGCTTTGTTTTCTTTTTAAAGTTTTGCCAATCTCATATCTATTATCATTGTAAAAAGTGGGCTCCAGTGACCACAAACCTCATTGTAAAAAGGGGGTGAAGGGTTTGGGAGGCGATGGCACCAAAAATGGGCAATGGTCGCCTCGCAAATGTGTGATATTTTGTTAACTTAGTTAATGACCGCCTCACAAATGGGCAATATTTTGTTGACTTAGTTAATAACTGCCTCACAAATGTGCAGTTAAAATCAACCTCCAAGTATAAGGGTGTAATGTGTAATTTTACCTGATGAAACCAAGAACGTATCCACAGGGAACTTGATTGAAGCTTAAGGTCTAAGTTCTTGTAACCTACATTTTTTGTTTTGGAAAACCAATAAAGTAAAATGGTTTTGGAGAGGTTAATTATCTAATTAATAAATAAATAAAATAAAATTGCAAGCAATTAAAATAAAAAGGACTTGATCCAACCTACAAATCCAGGAGGACACCTAATTCTCATGTTAGATGTAAAATTTTGTCTTAGTTTATAACTCATGTTTAGGAAAAATAAACCAAAATGATTTCATTGTGAAAATATTATCCAAAGTACAGTTTTAAAATCTCTTTTAGGATAAATAAAATCGGAGAGATTTCATCATGAAAAATTTTTTTTGTCTAGAACTTTTTTTTTATTTCAAAATATAAAGAAATTTTTAATCAAATAATGTCATTAGGGATTTTTACCGAAATATGAAAGTTTTTGAATGTTTTGAAAACCAAAAAAAAAGAAAATCAAAAAATAAATCTATATCTACCTCTTCTTTTTTCAAAATATTAAGAAAGCTATTATCATATATAGTTGTCAATGATTTCAACAAAATATGATCAACTATACGATTTTTGAAAGTTTTGAAAATATTAGAATATAGATCTAGAAAAAAAAAATCCTTAACATATAAGTTTTACATTGCGTTCTCGAATCTATTCATATCTAACAATCAAACAATGATCCACCATCATTGATGGGTTGAATCAAGTATGGATTTACACTAGCATATTAAAGAAATAATCAAAACAGAAAAAAAAGAAAAAGAAAAGGTAAATAAAGCAAACTCCATAGATAAAAATACTGACTTGTATTGAAAACTAAGATATAATCAAACCTTTTATCAAATATTGAATAAAAAAATAACTAAAACATTCTCTAAACTAAAGGAAAACTAAAGAAAAACTAAACCTAAAATATATAAATGGCTCTACCAAGGTCTGATACAAGTTCTGTATTTATAGACAATTAAAAAAAAACCCAAAAATCCGATCTCTCGGGATTGCAGCGTCAGGACACCATTGGGATACAGAAGATAGTGTCCAACTCCAGTACTAAAATTGTATCCCTTTGAGTCTTCTTTCCAACCCAAAAAAGAATCGCATAAATCGGAGTTATGAGTAAGAAGCTATGGCCAAAACATTGACAGGGTGTCCTGCTAACCATCTAAAAAATTCTGAATTGTACAACTTTGCAAGTTAATTTTGGGGCAAATGTAGACCTTTTTTGGACTCTGGTTCTCATGAAAATTGTATCTTAGAATGTGAACCTAATTTTGGGCTTTTAAATCACCTCAATTGGACCCAAGAAACTAAAGATATGCCCTAAATCCTATCGTAATTAGGATTTGTCCAGCTTTCCAACCTTAACTTTTAAGTAATGTTTCAAGGCCCAAATGAACTCTAGTTTTGACTTATAATAACTTTTTGAAAAGGTCGAGATGTCCGCTATAACTTTGTTGAAGACCATTTTTGATTTCTAGAACTCCTTCCATACCAAAATTGTGTATCTCTCCTATTCCAACAAGCTATTCTAGTGTACTTGCTACTAAAACCTACATAAATGAACAACCTAATATAAATAAACAAAATTAAACTAAAATAGACATATTAAAACACAAATTACTAGTATTAGTATGGAAATCATGGTTTATAATTATGTTTTTCAAGCGTAATCAGTTAACTTTTACATTCTTTTTTTATTAAAGTTTAGCATTTTATCTAGTAAAGGGGTAAGTGTTAATGACTTTGAGTGTAATTTTTAAATGTTAATGGTTTGGTAATTATTTTAATTACCTAAATTTCTAGGGGAGGTAGGTGTAATTTAACTAAATAATTATTAATTTTCTTTTTTTAAAGATTACCAATATAAATATATTAAATCTAAAAACTCTACTTATGTTCATTAAAAATTTTAAAATATAATGTTTAATTAAGCTAACCTAGATTTTGTCATAATATTATGGTGGGTAGAACTTCACCTATGTTAAGTCGACTACCAGTACAATATTAGCTTGATTTTTTAATGGATTTGAGACCTAATGAAATTTTGTGGGGGCATCCCCTACTTAGTGACACGCTGTATGGTCCGAGTACAGTGATAAATGAGTAAAGACCGCTGCATCGGCACCTGGGTGCAATGTTAAATAGGAAAGGGTCCTCAAACTTTCCTGGACGAGTGAGAGTGACAAGAAATCTAGTCCAAAATAGAAGGTTAAGATTAGGTACTTAGAACATTGGGAGCCTAACTGGGAAACTTATGGAAGTGGTGGATACAATGGAAATGAGATCTATCTCAATCGCTTGCTTGCAAGAGACAAGGTGGGTGGGACAGAAAGCTAAGGAGATTGAGATTGACTTCCCAACATAGGTTGTCGATCATAGTTGTGCAGCTCCAAGGGTGGACTAGAAAAAAGAAGTTGTATAGATACTTAAGGACTAAATGGTGGAACTTGAAAGGTGATAAGCAATTAGGATTAAGGGAAAGAGTACTAGAGGAAGACGTTTAGGGCATAAAAGAGAGTGCAAATAATATGAGAGATAAGGTAGCAGAGTGTATTAAGATGGTAGGGAAAGAAGTCTTAGGAGAATCCAAATGGGGTGCTCCGGTGCAGAAAGCGGCATGGTAGTGGAGTGAGGCTATCTAAGATAAGATAAGAGTTAAAAGAGAGCGTTTTAAATCTTGACAAAAGGATCGAAATGAAGCAAACTTGGAGAGGTATAAAGAAGCAAAAAGAGAAACCAAAAAGATAGTGTGTGAGGCTAAGGCAAAGGCATATGAAGAGTTATATAGGCGACTCGACACTAAGAAAGGCGAAAGAGAGATATTCAAACTTGCTAAAGCCAGAGATCGGCGGACCAAAAACTTAAACCAAGTTAAATGCCTTAAGGATAGTGATGAAAAGGTGTTACTAATGGAAGATGAGATAAAGGAGCATTCGAAGAGCTACTTCTACAAGTTATTTAACAAAATCGGTTGTAGTGACATACAATTGGAGCCGCTTCGCACTTCTAGGGAAAAAGTGAATCATATGTTCTATAGGAAAATTAGTAGGGATGAAATAAAAGAAGCTCTAAAAAGGATAAAAAATGGGAAAGCGGTTGGACCAGATGGTATCCATATTGAGGTTTGGAGGTTCTTGGAAGAGGATGGCATAAGTTGGTTGACAAAGCTCTATAGTGTAGTGCTAAAGAGTAAGAAGATGCTTGATGCATGGAGGAAAAGTATCCTTATACCCATATACAAGAACAAAGGAGATATCCAGAACTGTGCAAACTACCGTGGGATTAAATTGATAAGCCTACGATGAAATTATGGGAGAGAGACAACTAAGAAGGACAACAAACATTTCAGATAACCAGTTTGGTTTCATGCCTAGGAGATCAACCATGGAGGCTATCTTTCTCCTGAGGAGGTTAACGAAACAGTATAGAGAAGGTCAAAAATATTTACACATAGTATTCATTGATTTGGAGAAAGCCTATGACTGGGTTCTTAGGGAGATTCTATGGAGAGTAATAGAAAAGAAAGAAGTGTGTGTCGCATATATTGAGGCAATAAAGGATATGTATAATAGAGCTGTGACATCTGTACGGATGATTAGCGGAAAGACTAAGGAATTTCCTATCACGATTGGTCTACACCAAGGCTCAACGTTAAGCCTATACTTGTTTGCCCTAGTTATGGATGAGATTACAAGGCATATTCACGATTAGGTACCGTGATGTATGCTATTTGCAAATGACATTTTTTTAGTAGATGAGACGAGAGAATGAATGAATGCTAAGTTAGAATTATGGCAGGAAACATTATAAACAAAAGGTTTAGGCTAAATAGATGTAAAATGGAATATATGGAATGCAAGTTTAGCCAAAGTAGGACAACTGGGGATATAGAAGTAAGTTTGGGTACACAAAAGATTGTAGAGAAAGAAAACTTTAGGTACCTTGGATCTATGGTACGACAGGATGGAGGGATTGATATTGATGCAAGGCATAGGATTCAGGCCAGGTGGACCAAATAGAGGAATACTTTGGAGGTCTTGTGTGATCGGAAAGTCCCCCTCAAGATGAAAGGAAGGTAGTATAAGGTGGCGGTAAGGCCAATGTTGCTATATGGATCAGAGTGTTGGGCAATAAAGCATAATCATGTTCAGAATATGATAGTTGTAGAGATAGGAATGCTAAGATGGATGTGTGGGATCAAAACGAGAGATAGGATTAGGAACGAGAAGATTAGGGGCAAAGTAGGAATAGTACCAATTGAAGATAAAATGAGAGAAAATCGTTTAAGATGGTTTGACCATGTTAAAAGATGTCTAATGGAGGCACCGATTAAAAAGTGTGAAAGCATAGAGATTGCTAGGAGCAGGAGAGGGAAATGGAGACCTAAGAGAAGTTGGAAAGAAACTATCAAACATGACCTCACCTCTATGGATCTAGCGGAGGACATATCCCTAAATAGATTTGATTGATGTTGTCAAATCTATATAGCCGACTCCACCTAGCAAGAAAAGGCTTAGTTTGGTTTGGTTTGGTTTGGTTTGGTCTGGTCATTATGGTAGGGAAATTACACCCACCTCCTTATAACATTTAGGTAATTACACTTAGCATCCACAATTTTTAAAAGTTACACTTACCTCTCTTAACATTAACCTCCTTCTGATAAAATCATCTAGTAAACCTAATAAAAATGTTTAAATAACTAAAATTTTAGGTGTTTTTTTATTTTATTTGTCTCTTTCATATTTTTATTATTTATTTTTGTTTTTACAAAAATCTCCAAAAATAAGTAAAGATAAAAATTTTTTGAGAATTTTATAAATAAAACTAACAAGATATGAGTGAGGGAAAGGTAAAATGAGAAAACTATCTAAAATTTTGGCTAGCTTGACGTTTTATCTTAAGTTTTAATGGCTGATTTTATTTGAAAGGGGCCAATAACATTTCAAAATAAGGGATGTAAGTGTAACTTTTAAATATTGTAAGTGCTAATTGTAATTACTCAAACGTTGAGGGGGGATAAATGTAATTTACCCTATTATGGTAGAGAATAAAATGTGTATTAATTAAGATAAAAAGAACTTATCTAATATATGACAAAATCTTTAGCATAATATTAACAACACTACATTAGCATAAACTATTAGAGAAAGTAAATATTTTTATGCACATTGAATACTTACGCTTATCGGCTGTGATCACCAGAATATTGAAGTGTTGTTTCTCATTTCATTTTGGATTTATTGTGAAAGTTATGAACAGATCGGGATTCCCAGCCCAACAACAAGTTGCCATACTGTTCTGGTACTGTTGAATCAAATATCTTGGGCCTCTTATAAATATTACGAAGAGCACTATCCTTTTTCCTATAGAGTCTGGGTTTATGTCTCTTATAAGAATAGCATCACAAATATTTATTTAAACGTCCAATCTCAATCACTTTTGGTTTTTTCAAACCTATCACTCTTCCTCAATTGTCATGTATGAATCAACAATGTACTACTGAAAGAAAAATACCACATAATATTATATTACCATCATTTTTTTCTGAATTAAATTTCATAAGAATAATATTCTCTCATTGTCACAGATTTTCTTTTTAGGGTTAATTGCCTTTATCACCCCTGTACTTTGACTGAAAATCACTTTTAACCTCTCAACTTCGTAATTAGGCACTAATACCCCCCGTACTGTACATAAAAGTGCAACTATTGATGTCGTGACGTTAAGTTGCAAAAGGATTGTTTTACCCATTAATATAATAAAACAAAACCCATCCAAACAAAAGACCATATTCTCAATCCCTATATCGTTGTCCCAATCCTAGGATTTTTTCATAGTAAGAGCTCGAAGCCCAAATCTATAGTGATCGTCGCTCGATCGAAAGTGATACCCACAGACGAAGCACGAAGGATGACCCCTGTCATTTGGCTAAGAAGAAAGTGGAAGAAAGGTATGTATATATAGAACAGTACGGGCGTATATCATGTGTGAAAGAAAAAGTAAAGTAAAATAATCTTGAGTGGGTGTACAGTTTGTTTGACTGAAAAAAGTTATGATCCATTAGGCTTTGTTATGGTCCATTCGGGCTTTGTTGTGAGAGATACATCACCTATACATAGCGGGTAAATTTGATTTTTGAGTATAAAGTTATTTTTTGATTGTAACTACAGACTATAAAATTTGAACATTATTATTTGTAAGTCAACTGCACATGGGCAAAGTCGGCTATTTTCGTATTTTTGGTTAGCACAATTAAAACAATTTTTGGTTTGCTATTTTTTTGTTGATAATTAGGAATTATTAAACTTGTATTTTTTGTATGTAATTTATGGTAATTTTTATTGGTAAAATAGAGTTCTTTTTATTTGCTATTTTTGGTTTCCACAGTGGCACAATTTTTTGTTTCCACTGTCACAATCAAGTGCACAGATTTTAGTATTTTGTTTTTAGTAATTACAGAGTACAAAGTTGGTATTTTTTGTTGGTAAGCCAACTACATAAAGGGGACTATTTTGGGTTTTTTCTGATTATAAAATTGTTTGGTGTTTGTTGATAATTGATTTTGGTAACATAAAAAACATGTTTACTCGATTTTTTTTTTTATGAGAATAAAATTGCTTATTTATTGTTAATTTTTGGTTTCATGTAGGATGGCTGAGCTTAAAGTAGTTGAGCTTCATCATGGTGGCAAGTTCATGCAAAGTCCTCAAGGGACCAAATACACCGATGGCAAAGTTGAGTATGTTGAGAGGTTTGATCCAAACGTTTTGAGTTCTATTGATTTACAGTATCTTTTTTTGGATAAAGGTTATCCATGTACTAGCACAATTTATTATAGGATCCCTGGGATGGGATTGAATGAGGGGTTAAGGGAGATTCTATCTGATAGTGATGTCTTAGAGATGAGTAGTGTTTATCAGGGTTTACCTGTTATCGTAATTTAGATAATTAAAGGGCATGAGCCACTTGCAATCGAGAGGAGTGTACCTGAGGAGTTTTCTCCAGTTCAGGGGAATGGTGCAGCTGAGGGGGCTACTTTTCATGAGGGTGATGTCTATGAAGATAATTTGAGAGCCAAGATGGGGATTACGAACCTAGTCAGTCAGTTGAAAGTAAAACTCCTAGTTGGTTGGTAGAAGACCTAGAGGGTGATCTTGATGATGACATCTTTCATGAGAATGAGACTCTTATTTAGGGACGTAGACAGCTGAGGGAAATGCAGAAAAAGGAAAGGGGAATGATGAGGAATGGTTGTCTGAGTAAGAAACAGACAATGAGCTGAATTCTGTGAGAGGGTCGGACGATGATGATGACAAAGTTCATCATCCAGAATTTAATAAGGAGGTTGACATGGCCAACCTAGATTTGAAGGTTGGTATGCAGTTTAAGAATATTTATGTATTCAAGCAAGCATTGAGGGAATGGTAAATCAGGCAAGGATATGACTTAAAATTTGTCAAGAATGAATCTGTTAGAGTGACTGCCATTTGTAAGCTGAAGTGCGGATTTAGAATCCATGCTTCACCGATGCAATGAACATTTCGAATCAAGTCGCTGCAACCGAAGCATAATTGTGGAAGGTCTTATAATAACTGTCTTGTTAATTCTAGGTATCTCTCCAATAAGTACGTGGAGAATCTTAGAGATAATCCTGGAATTAGCATTAATGCTCTGAAAAACGAAGTTAAGAGGGACCTTGTGGTGGATGTGAGTCGAAATCAATTATACAAGACCAAAAAAAAAAGCAAATGAGACAATTGATGGAGATATTAGACAGAAATATGCCAGACTTAGGGATTATGTAGCCACTATCAGGTTGCATAATCCACGTAGCTGGATAAAAATAACGACTCCAAGACCTATTGCTACGTTGCCGCCAATTTTTCAGAGAATGTATGTAAGATATGAAGCCCAATTGAATGGGTTCTTGAAAGGTTGTAGGCCCATAATTGGGCTTAATGGTTGTTTTTTGAAGGGTTTTTATGGTGGGCAGCTCCTTAGTGCAGTAGCAAGAGATGAAAACGAGAACATGTTTCCACTTGCAATAGCTGTGGTTGAAGTAGAAGATAAGCACTCATGGAGCTGGTTTTTGGAGTTACTTCTTGATAATATTGGCAGTGTTGAAGAAAAAGGTTAGTGCTTTATTTCTAACATGCAGAATGGGTTAGAAGCAACATTTGCCCAATTAATGCCCACTGCAGAGCACAGGTTTTGCTTGAGGCACATCTATGCTAATTTATCTAAGAAATTTGGAGGTAAAGAACTGAAGAATTGTGTATGGAAGGCAGCCTTTGTAGGCACAGTTAAGGAGTTTCAGAGGAGTATGCAGCAAATTGATAGCATGGATAAGGAGGCACCAAATTGGTTGAGAAAGATTGATGCTAAATTATGGACTAGGTCCCATTTTAGCACAAGGTGCAAGTCTGACATCCTTGTGAACAATATGAATGAGTCTTTCAACAATTATATTCTTGAAGCAAGGGACAAGCCGATGGTTAGCATGCTTGAGTGGATTAGGAGGAGGTTGATGAGTAGATTTCAGGTGAAGAAAGAAGAAATGAAGAACTTTAATAGGTATTTATGCCCTAGAATACAGGAAAAGCTTGAGAGGAATAAGGTGGATGGAAGAAATTGTATTCCATTCTTTGCCGATGAAATGAAATTTGAAGTGGACTGTATGAATACTACATACACAGTTGATTTGAGATGGAAAACTTGTGGTTGTAGAATGTGGGATTTGACAGGCATACCTTGGAAGCATGCTGTTAGTGCTATCTACATGCACAGGCAAAATCCAGAGGAGTATGTTCATCTCTGCTACCGAAAAGAGACCTACTTGGCGACATACTCCTCAATGATTCATCCAACGCCGGGAGAGCATGATTGGGTACAAACAGGAATGGAACTTATATTCCCTCCTTATGTGAGAAAACAGGCAGGCAGGCCACGAAAGATGAGAATGAGAGATTCCGATGAGCCAATAAATCCTAATAAAATATCCAGGAGAAATAGGTTTATGGTTTGTAGACGATGTCTCTCAAAGGGCCATAATGTAAGATGTTGCAAGGGTCCACTTCATCCATAGTCCAAACTGATGAAAAAGACAGATTCAACAAGGACTGATTAGGTTCATATTCTGTCTTTAATGGTTTGATATCCTGTTTTGGTTAATTTCATTTTTAATGTATTGATATTCTCTTTTGCTTAATTACAATAATCTTGATATTCTGTGACTCATAGGCTGAAATTAGAAGTGCAAACTCTGCTGGCGCTGGTTCCCAAACACAACCTGTAGTTGGGGTGCTACCAAGATCAACTGTCAGTGATCAGGTAAAATGAATAGCTGTTAAATTTTGAAATTCTGTTTTTTTTTTTTTTCGTTTTGCAATAGATGTTTGTATTTATTGGGTATAGAAATCTTAGGAGTCTTCTGAATAACATGGACTCTGAATTTATCAAATTTCTAGCAAGCCATGGGGATCCTTTTCCCACAATTATGATTGACAGTGCAGATCTTGAAAATTCTATCCTTTTTCCCACAATTATGATTGACAGTGCAGATTTTGAAAATTCTACTATTATACATCTCTCTGGTTGCCCAAAGCTTATGAATACTGTAGAAACATATGAAAATATAAAACATTTAAAGACTCTTCAATTGCGGATTGGTATAATAGAACTGCCTTTACCTGTTGAGTCCATCAGGTTGCATAAAAACTTGTATCTCTTTGACTTCAGTAACTGCATTAGATTGATTGGGAATGAACAGATACTGAATTTACTGCTTTCAACTGTATCATGGGTACTTTCTCTCTCGATTTCTATCTCCCATAAATAGTAGCATTGTAACTGTTGAATTATAAGAAATTCCGCATTTCAGCTTACAAATAAATAGCTGTTGAGATTTGAAATTCTATTTTTTTTTTTTTCGTTTTGCAATAAATGTTTAGATTTTATTTTTTCATTGCTCGTTTGATTGGTCATGCCTCCTAGGCTGGCAGTAGACATACCAACACAGTTGGCATTGGAACCATCTTCTCACAGCTAATTCCCAATGTGACACCAACATATCCGGTTGGTAGCAATTTTCGCCCTCATTCTTATTCACAGGTAAGTAGAGTACAATATGACTCATTGGTGTAGTCAAATTTTATTTAATAGTGTGTTAAGTAATTAAAACTTATTTGATGAGCCATGGTGGAGGTAAATGATATGCATTACGAATAAGAATTCCCAAGTCAACTGGGAGTGGAATAGCTAAAGGTGGAAGCAATGACGTGGTTGATTTAGACTGATATGAAGACATGTCTTTGTTTTTTTGTAAAGGAATGTTATTTCTTTTGTGAAGATATTCAATTTTTGTAAAGTTGGAAGGAGTTTTTGTTGCACTGATGGAGCGGTTAGATTGCTATTTTTGTAAAGCAACTTTGACAGGGGTAGTATGTTTTGCTCATAGGATTATTACAGCTGACAGGGATTAATTTGACAGGATCAGGATAGAAAGTGATGGTGCAAGGATAGAATGTTTTTTTATAAAGCAAACTTGATCAAATATTGTAATGATGATGCAGTTTTTTGGTCTATAGTTTGTGCAAATTTTATATGTTAATGGTTATTTACTTAGAGCAGTTTTCATTGTTGATGGTTGTTGATTAGTTTG
>QLOD02000030.1:15992540-16020346 GCA_003260245.2 Sideroxylon spinosum
TTGTTTAACAGTTTTCCCAAAATTTATTCATCCAAAAATTCACACTCATTTTTTCTGAAATCACTTTACCTAAAGAAACCTAAATATCTGTTGCTAAAAAATTACCCCCGATTTTCTAGTAGCTTCCACAACCCATAAATCTCCGCCCCATGTTCGATTCAGACCATGACGTTCATACAGGAGCCATTACACCACAATGACACTTTTGCACAGAAAATTTTGAACCTTCAATACCAGATCGAGAAGACTGCAAAGAAGATGACATCCTTTTGTCATCTACAGCAACTGATTTCCTTTCCTTCTCCACTAGCTCAGCTCTTCTCCTTCTCTACCAGCTCGGTGACAATACAGACAACTAACGACAATAGAAAAGAACAACCCCTTTTTTTAAAGCATGGGGGGCAATTTGGTCTTTAAATTTTATCTTTTATGTATATTCTTGCATCTACAACGCTTATTATGCACGAGCAGTTAACTTCGATACATTCGTCAATAGTTGCACTTTGATGTACAGTACGAGGGGTATTAGGCAATTACGAAGTTAAGGGGTTAAAAGTGATTTTCAGTCAAAGTACAGGGGTGATAAAGGCAATTAACCCCTTTTTATTACACTTTACCCACCATTATTATGATAAGCGATATCAATATAACAAACAACTTCACCAAAAGTAAATAGTATAGGGTACTACATTAGACTTTAATTTTAATGAATGCAATTAGAATGGAGGTGGAATAGAAGGTACCCCTTTATTGATTCCTAGGACCCTGACCCAGCTGACATGGCTCCTTGATGGTGATATAATATGTTCTCGAGGAGTTTATGTCTTAGACAAATCTTCTTTCTTTATTCTTCTGATACTGGTAGATCTTCAACTTAGTATTAAGGAGGAAGTAATCACTTAGTCACTTATACACCAATATTACCCATCGACACACACACACACACACGTTTTTTTTTCCTAATATTGCCATCAGCTCCCCTTCGAGTTTTTACCAATGCCAGCTAAGACATTATTGCACAACAACACCCTTTCAAGTTTCACTGTGTCGGTATTTTTGTATCTTGCCATGATCCTACATTTTTATCTATAGCTCATGCGAATGGGTTTTCACTATAACCTTGAATCATGCATTTATTTATCTCTCTCATACATATGGGAATCAAAATCTTCTCATTCGTAACAAAATATTCCTTGTGATCATTTTATTATAGAACAAATCCCTTACTCAGAATTAATAGGGCTTGGAAATGCTTCTCCATCCATCTCTATTAGTATGAGGGCTCCTCCTGTTAAGAGTTTCTGAACAATGAATGGTCTTTGGTAATTGGGCATAAACTTTCCTTTAACTTCCACCTGAATAGATAAGATCACTTCATCCCCAAATCTCTCTCCATGAACTCTCTGGCTTTGACTTTGCGATTATAAGATCGAGCAATAACATTGTAAATTATTCAATGCTTCTGCCTTTTTTCATCTAAAAATGTAAGATTCTCCTCTTCTTTCTAGATCCATTCTACTTTAAGATTCTCCTCTTGTTTCTAGATCCATTCTACTTCATCAAGCTTTGCCTCCCATAACCCTTAAAGAGGGTATTTCCACTTCGATTGGTAAAACAACCTCAGTTCTATAAACCAAATAATAAAGGGTTGCCTCAATTGATGATCATATCGTGGTTCTGAGAGCCAATAAAGCGTATGGTTGCTTTGCATGCCAATCCTTAAAAGTATTTATGGTCTTCCTAATGATCCTTTTAATGTTTTTGTTTGCTACTTCCATAGCCCATTCATCTGAGGGTGATAAGTTACTGAATTCTAATGATTAAACCTGAACTCCTTACACAATGCCAACATATTTTCATTGTTAAGATTAGTGGCATTATTTGTGATGATAGACTTAAGAACCCCAAATCGACAAATTAAATTATGCTTGACAAATTGAACTACCACATTCTTTGTCACATTGGCCTCTATTGCCACTAAAATTGGTGAAGTAATCTATTGCCACTAAAATCAATCAATGCCTATTTGAAGCACAAGGAGCTATGGACCCTATCATATCTATGCCCCACATAGAAAAGGGCCATCGGGATGATATAGTTTGCAATTCTTTCGATGGAACCCTTAGGACATCTGCATGAATCTGACATTTATAGCATTTCTGAACATATTTGGTACAATGTGACTGCATCGGTAACCAATAATACCCAGATCGCATGATCTTTCTTACCAGATGAGGACTACTCATATAAGGACCGCATTCCCCTTCATAAACTTCCTACATTAGCTTATTTGCTTAACTTTCAGTCACATACCTCAACGGCCCAAAAGATGACTTCTTGAATAAGATCTCACCAGCAACAAACTAACCCTTGGATAATCTGAGAAGTGTTATCTTATCCTTCTTGCTGAAGTCTAATAGGTATTCTCCATTCTGGATTAGCTTCTTGATGTCAGTGAACCATGGTTGTTTCTTCTTTTCAATAGCATTACAATGATAAGAGGGTCTGTATTGGATCTAAATCTGAATCAGCGGGATGTCTTTATGTTTTTGCAACTTCATTGACGCGGCCAGTATGGCTGAAGCATCAGCGAAAGCAATGTTTGATCATGGAACATGATGAAAAGACACTTTGTCAAACTATATTGCTTTGCTATATGATCAACTATGAGTCTCTATATACCGTGAGCTCCTTGATTTTAAAATCTAAGGCCATCTTAAACCCAATATACATGCTTGATATTATGCCATGTTATTAATGCAACTTTCTAAGAGTAACTTTACAAATGTTGGAAATTGGTTCTTTTTTTTTGGAGACTAAAACTACCCCAATTCCTATACTTTTCTTATTTACTGCCCCATCAAAATACATCTTTCACCTTGGTATCTAATCTACTACTATCTATGCCATGAAAATATCCTCATTGGGAAATGTGAGGTCAAATGGCTCTTGATCACCCACCAAATTGTCAGTAAGATAGTCTACAATGACTCTCCCCTTAACAAACTTGCTGGTGACAAATGATATATAAAATTTTGACAAAATCATATGCCACCTAGCAATTCTATTAGATAGACTTGGCTTCTAAAACAAGTACTTCAAAGGATTCATCTTATAGATGTGGTGCATTGTTTGATACAATATATAATGATGTAGGCAATGAGCTGCCATTCTAATGCACAACAAGTCTTTTCCATGATCATATAATTCTCTTCATAGTCCAAGAACTTCTTGCTCATAAAATAGATGGCTTTTCTCCATAACCATCTTTTTCTTGTTGACCTAGAACACATCTCATTGAATTTTCATAAACCTTCAAGTACATCAGCAATGGTAAATCTGGTTCAGGTACAATGAGTATTGGTAGGCTGAGCAAATAATGCTTAATCTTCTCCAAAGCATTCTAACAATCTTCATTCCATTCTTTGGTGTTGTCTTTCTTAAGCTCATAAGTATGAGTGAGTCGTCCAATTAAGTGGCTGATGAAGTTTATTTTACCCAAAAAAGATCTAATCTATTTTTCTCCCTTAGGTGTTGGCATGTCCAAGATGGATTTTATCTTTGACGGATCAATGGCAATTCCTCTTTGGCTGATGATAAACCTTAATAATTTTCCAAATGTGACTCCGAAAGTGCATTTTGCTGAGTTCAATCTTAATTTGTACCTACACAATCGATCAAACACCTTCTTCAAGTTGACCAAATGATCTTCTTTAGTTCTTGACTTCACTATCATATTATCCACATATACTTCCATCATTTTGTGCATCATGTCATGAAATAATGTAATCATCGCCATCTGGTAAGTTGTCCCAGCATTTCTCCACCTAAAGGCTTGACTACATAGCAGTATACTCCCCATGATGTGATGAAAGTAACCTTTTTCTTGATCTTCTTGAGCTATCTTGATCTGATTATATCCAAAGAAATCATCCATGAATGAGAACATCTCATGCCCTACCGTGTTATCGATGAGGATGCCCAAATGTGGAAGGGGAAATCATCATTGGGGCCGGGGCATTGAGATCTCAATAATCCACACACATCCAGACTCGACTATTCTTCTTTGGTATTGGAACGATGTTGGCAAACCAAGTCAGATAAATGACCACTTTGAGAAATCCAGCGTTGAATTATTTAATAACCTTCTCTTGGACCTTGAGACTTCATTTTGGTTTTGATCTTTGAAACTTTTTCTTGACCAACCTTGAGTCTAACAATATGGGCCATTGATGCTCCACAATATGGGTATTTTATACTGGCATATCTTTATAAGACTAGGCAATTACATCCTGATAGGCTTTCAACATCTTGATCATTTACCTTTTCTGAAACTTGTCCAAGACAACTCCAATCTTCACGTTCTTTTGGTTTTCTTTTGTCCCCAAATTAATGGTTTCGGTGTCATCTATGTTGGGTAATAGTCTATTCTCGTACTTTCCCAACTCTTTCTGAAATTTTTCTATGCAACTTCAACAACTTGAGAATCATTCCCAATGACGATCTGCATAGTATTGTAATTCACCTCCACTTCAAAATCATAGTCATCAGCTACTAGAACATGTTTATCAAGATGAGGGAAGATCTTAAGGTTAGGATTCTTATAACAAAAAAAAAAAGTAAAATGGAAATGAATTTGAAGGGGGATACATTCATGAAAACTTAGCATAGATAAGCTTAGAAATGGATAATTCTCAATTTCGTGTCATCCTCTGATCATAGACAGCCATTACATAGATAATAATCCTTGTAGTTGTTCATAATACTTTAATATATCGAAGTCTTGGAAATAGTCATCATTGATACAGAACTTGACATTTAAGAATATACTGAAGTCTGGGAAATAGTCAGCATTGATACAAAACTTGATACTTCAGATATAAACCAAAGACTACCAAGCTTAAACAAGTTCAGTTACCGAAGTTTGGGAGCCTTGACTATCTTCTGGGCCAACCAATTCTTTAAAGTCTTTCTAGGGACTACAACTCATAAATTGGACTCAGACAGGGGGTATGAAATCTTTCCCAGCATTCATGGTTACTGCAGTCATAAATTCATAAGACACAAATCTAAGGGCTTTGCCTCCTTGTACATTTCTTTTCCTTGCCTTCATCTTATGTGAATACCCTAAGCCCTTTCTGTCTAACTAACTTCTAGTAGTGATTGGGTATGGCATTCCTTGCAAATATTTCCTAGTCCAAGGCTTGGATAAAACTCTGATTAATGATAGAAATCCACTAAGTCTAGCTCTTTCTTGTGATACTTTGGTGGCTCTGAATCTCCATCAATGGCAGTGACATATTACAATACCTAAAAGCTAGAAGGTTCAACTACCTGAATAATAGGCACACAAGGCGCCTCATAAATGGCAAACTCTTCTTCTGCATGGATGGTAATGAAGGAACAAATCCTGAAGCATGAATCTAGGATCTTCCAATGAGCAAGTTATAGGCAGCAAGTATATTCAACACCTGAAACTTGATGTCGAGCTGTACTGGCCCTATTTCCACTGTCAAATCCACATTCCCCAAAGAGTCATTCTGGTCCCATCAAAAGCTCTAATTGCTAATCCAGAATTATGGAATTCGTTTTCTTGCATTCTTAACTCTTTGTACGTTATTAGTAGCATTGCCATGCTCCTTAGAGGAAATCATTAATTCAAGCAAAGAAATTTATGCTGGTAGCCTCCTTGACTGATCAAGAATATCATAGTCACTTTTCTTTAATATCCTCATTAGTTTATTGGCTTCCTCTGGGGTGGCTCTGGGAATCTCTTTCTTTTCTCTTTTCTCAGGAACATATGCTCATCTACACCGGGTAATAAGGTCTATCTTCACGGCTGGTTCTTCACTTGAATTGTTTGTCAGAGAGTAAGTCCAAGGAATAGCCTTTTCATCCTTCACTGTCAACTGTTACAACAAAGGAAGTGTCACTGAAGGAGTGGGAAGTGTTAACGGATTTGGAGATGATGGAAAAATAGTAGTAAAAAAAGGCTCTAGTCCCTTTGATGCTTTAGAATTAGAAACTCCAGGGAACACAGACTTGGCTTTGATGATCACATGTGGTAGAGTAAAGACTGGAGTCTTAGCCTGTTGATGAAGTACCTTAGCAAAGTATGAATTCTTGTTACAGCCTTTCTTGGCCAAGTAAATCTCACTTTGGGAATAGGAGATACTACTTGTTGTTTCTTGGGTGAAGAAGCTTTGGGATTAGACAACTTCTTATCAACGCTGCCCATGGTAGTGACCAATCCCTCAAAACAAACCCTTTCTTCTTCATTATCAGTTATTTGTGCATGGCCGTCTCATAGCTGAACAGCTAATTCAATCATGTTAACACGCCCAAAGGATGAACCTGACAACTTTATGACAAATATCTGGCCCTTGTAACGAATTGATCTGGGAGAATCATGAGGATTGTATGAACATTCCAGTCTTTTACCCTTGTTAGATGAGAATTGATTACTCTGAGTCAATCCAAATGAGTATAATGATGAGATCCATGGATTGTAGCTTTCGGACACAGTCACTGAGGGGTTAGAATGAAAGTATAGGTTGCAGGAGTATGTGTAAAGGTAACTCTTTGGGATGAAACAGCAGTGAAATAAAAATGTGATACAAAACTGGGTCAGACATGGGTAGATGTGCGGCTAAATGACACATTTCTAGAAAGGGATGTGAGATCGTATTATGATCCTCGAGGAGTCCTAGGGAATCTCTTGGTATAAGCAGGTGAATTGGGTGAGTAAGGATATAGTTTGGTGAGAACATGGGGGTACTCTAGTGATCTAAGTGGGTTTAATTGAGATAACTGGGATTGAGTTGGGCAGTGAGGAGTGTAAGTTGGTGTTAAAAGGGTATACTCAGGGGAATTTGGATCCAAATTTGGATGGAGAGAAGTGTATTCAGTGACTATAAAATAGGACAGATACAGCCCTCAGACCTTCGAGATGAACGAGATCTATGAGTCGAAGAACATCGGCTTATGAAGGCATTACTATAGAGAGTGGTGACCACATCAAAGCTATAAGGAGCTTCACTAAGTCTAATTCTCATAACAGTTCCTTCTTTTCTTATCAGATAAGAGAAATCAAATGCTTCATCTTAGAAGACAGCATTTACTACTACATGATTCAGTAACAGATTATTGGTAACATTAGGTATAGCAAGGGTCTATATAGCTATGAGCCCATTATTTATTACATCTTGAATCTTGTGCTTTAAAGGGAAACAATTTTTTGTATCATGACATGGAGATCCACTATGAAATGCATAATTTGATGGGTTATAGTTTCTTGAGAATGGGGGAGTTGGAGCTCCGTATGGAAGTGGTTGAATTTGTTGAGCAATCAAAAGTTGTTGAAATGCCTCAGTTCATGTGCATGCAAAGCTTGAAAAGACCCTTCTAGGTCTTGGTAGGAACTTTTGTTAATTGTTATTCCATTGCTCCTAAGTTGGATGTAGTGGAACAGGTGGTGTTGCTAAGAGAGAGAAAGGAATTCAAGACGTAGGTGGTAGAACAGTTGAAACATCTGGTTCTTTTTTGGCTTCTCTCCTAGCGTAAGCTTTCTTAATAACACCAATGGAATTGGAATAACAATCAATCAATCTACCAGAATGGACACTCTCTTCGATGATTTCTCCTTGTATGATCAACTTGAAGAACGCACAATGCAGGTTTATGAACACTCTATCAAAGTAAAGCCCTTTCAAGGTTTGTACGTATATTTGAACTACCTCATCGTCGATGAGAGGAGGATCCACTTGTGAAGCACTTTTACGCCACCTAAGGGCATATGTCGTAAAGATCTCTTTATCTTTCTTCTTCATGGCCATCAAAAAACAGCGATAGATTGTAAGCTCATAATTATGGCGATAATGCTTTACAAAAGCTGTAATGAGCTCTTCTCAACTTTTGATGAAGGACATATCTAACCATGAATAGCATTGGAGGATTGGACCAGTCAAGCTTTGCTGAAAAAGTTATATCATCAGAGGATAGTTGTCATTGTATCCACACAATGCTCTAGCATATAATCGGAGATAGGCAATAAGATCACCTACCCCATTGTGATTACACTTGAAAAGTGCAATTACAAACTCCATAACTTAGCATTAGAAGCATGCATTGTTTAATAAATTTAGAAGTTATTTTAATCTTTATCGCTTATTTGTTTTATCTCTTCAATCCAGGAAAGAAGAGGAAATAATCATGATTAGTAGTGTTGAAGATGAGAAAAAACAATAACAACAAGCCTTTGGTGTCCACACAAAGAGTCCCGATTTGTGCTAGAGTTAGAACAAAGAGAGAAAAGCAAAGCAGGAAGTCGGAGTAGGGACGGTCTGGACCATCTCCCAAATGGTCGGGACCACTGCTACATAGTCCAAAGAGCAAACGGTCCGGACCATCTCCCAAACGGTTCGGATTACTGCACCATAAAGTGAAGAAAGCAACACACTGTGGTCTGAACTGTAGCGACGGGTGGTCCGGACCACTGGGCAACTTAGGGTTCCATTTTGGTAGTTTTTAGGGTTTGTAAAGGGCTCTATAAATAAAACCCTGAGGGGATTATTTTGGGAGTTCGTTCTAGTAGTTGTAAAGTCTTTTCATATAGTATTCTTTTACTTTCTTTCGTTTCTTTTCATTGTTCTTGGAAATGTTCGTTCGCTTTCTTGGAATTCTTATTGGAGGATTTGTTACATTTCATATTATTTCAAAGTACGGTATTTGATTATTTATTTTAATTTAATGAATGCACTTTCATCTCTTATTCTTGTTTATATTGCTTGCATTATTTTGAATTCCAGGTTAGGCTAAGAACCCTCGTTCTTGACTCAACGAATCAAGGAATGGTGGATGATTATAACCTTTGTGACGTGCGTAGACCTACGTGTATTGTGTGAAAATATATACGTAGAGATCTACACTTTTTAGATTTGATTTCTTTTATTTCAAAAACATTCGAAAACAAAAATCTTTGATCACGTTCTCTGTGATCACTGATAAGGATTTTTGAATCTTAAAACTTCTTTTATATTTTGAGATGAATATTTTAAATCTAAAACCCTAATTTTATCAAAAGAATATTTTCTGGTTTTATAATCCAAAACGTAAGTATAAAACTGAGATAGGGAGAATTTTATATGCTTTCACAAAAACATCTTTTCGATCTACTTTTCATTTACTTGAAACTTAGATTGTGTATTAAAAAGCACATCACATTGTGAAATAATCCATCCACCTGGAATTGAAAATTAAATCAAGACATTTACATATTAATTAAATTACATATTTTGATTTCAATTGTTTATTGTCTTAAGTTCTGAATTTTTAACACCTTGTTTAGGTTAAGTTTAATTAAGTATTTTACTTTTTGTTTATAATTTGAACTCAATTCAAAACCTCAAACCCTTGAAACCATCACCTTTGCATTAGGTAGCGAATTGCTTTAATCTTGTGAAACTTAGAAATTAACACATCAGGTTCTTTGTGGATTCGACCTCGTTCTTAACAAGTTAAAACTACACTGCACACCCTTGCACTTGGGGGCAATTTTGGACGGAATTGCTAGAGGCAGTCAATCCACACAATGCTTCAGCATATAATCAGACATAGGCAATAAGATCACCTACCCCCGTTGTACTTAGGGAATTCAGGCATCTTAAACTTTCGTGGCAATTTTAGGTTAGGAAAGAAGCAAAGATTTTGGAAGCTAGAACTCTTAATGATGTGAGCACTAGAATAGTTTTCAGAGCATCTTCAATGCTCCTGATCTTCTGCGCTAAGGCTAAGTCAACAAGGGAGGGGGTTGCTTGCTATAACTGATGAAAAGAAACACCAAGCTAATAGTATTGTGGAATAGCTACCAAAAGAAAAAGATGCTTGGTACATTCCTAAGTTTTGGTTCGGGCAAGCTGAAATTACTAATGCTAAGGAGGCATGCTTGAACTTGGACGCTACGAAGAAGACTAAAGTGAAGGAGTTGTGGAGGTGAACACTTGTTTGAGTTTCCTATAGATGATAAGCCTCGTATTTTGTGTAATGATCCATTTGTTCTTCTTCTGGAACTGGAGGCACCTGATAGTAAGGTTGTCTATTTGACTAATTTGAGAAGTAGGAACACGTGCCATTGCCTGGTTAAGGGCCATTATCAGATTAGCAATCTCCTAGTCTTTAGTCAAGGGCATCAAGGATGGTGCCATAATCTGAAAACTATTTCTGGTAGTGTCCCAAAGAGAAATAGAACGAATCCATTCGAATGTCTAGGAGCAAAAGTAGTAACTACAATGACTAGTGTTTCAATAGAAATAACAAATGAGAAGCCAGTTGTAAGTGGGGAAAATTGTGGTGTATGACTACCTCCCTCAGATGAAACTTGAATTGGTTGAAGGTTTCCAAATGTAACATTAGTAGAACCTTCAAATAACTCAGCCATATTTCTAGCTCGAGCTCTTGTATTAATAAGAGAACGGCGAAAGCAATGATATGAACGATCGGTAGCAATGATGTCTGTAATAAAATTTGTTTAATTAAATAATGCTTTTCGAATTGGTATTTTCTTAATTTTATTCATGGGATCATTCCCATTGTTGAGAGAGAAATGTGATGAACAATGAATAAGTGTAAAAAATTTGTCAATAAAATCGAGGTACGTTCCCTCCTCCCATTTAGACTATCATTGGAATGAAAATTCCAATTGCAAAATTGAAATGAATGTTCACTTATAACTCAGTGAATCATTCTTACATTACTGAAACTTAGAATAATCCTCACTACTTTTCAACTTTTTGATCATGAATAATGGTACAACAAAATTTTCTCAACATTTGAATGGGCGTCACGAGCAAAATCATTGATCAACAATCTTCATGTGTTCTAGCTAAGATTTTGCTGGGGTTTCGAAACTTTTATCTTAAAAGCAATTTTGGTATCCAACTTTGATAAAAATCTAGTAGGATTCCAGGATGAGATTTTAAAAAAATGTTGTTTTTTCTTTACCAAAATTTAGCGAAACTCTAGGTAAAATTTTTTTGGAAAATTTCTACCTTAAATTCGACAAAGTTTGCAGTTTGAAAAATCTCTACCTTAAATCTGGTAGAGTTGTAGGAAAAATGTTTTAGAAAATCTCTATCGTAAATCCAGTAAAGTTTCGATTAAAAATGTTTGGGAAATATCTACCTTAAATTCAACATAGTTTTAGGTAAAAATGTTTGAGAAAGCTCTACCTTATATCCCATAGAGTTAAATGTTTGGGAAAGCTCTACCTTAAATCTGGGAGAGTTTTGGGTAAAAATTTTTGGGGAATCTATACCTTAAATTCGATAAAGTTTTGGGTAAAAAATGTTTGAAAAATCTCTACCTTAAATTAGGTAGAGTTCCGAGTATAAATGTTTTGGAAATCTCCACCTTAATTCTGGCAGAGTTTTGGGTAAAAACTAGGGTTTAAAGAACCTTATGCTTGATCTAAGACACATAAAAACTTTTGAGTATGGATTAAGACTTGGATTTTAAAATGACAAATTTCTTCTGTACAATATGAAATGGTCTTTTTAGGGATTTGATCCATTTAGATGAAATCAGGTAGGCTAAAAATCTTATGAAGACAACAATGAGTTGTCTTTTCTAAGGTGAAAAGAATGGGAAATTGCAGACACAGTGAACAAATCAGTTAGCACCACGTTTTTCCAGTGTTTCTTGATATATGATTCCGCGAGGCTCTACTTATAGCCTTACTATATGTGACATGAGGGTTCAAAGCTTTATGTAAAGCATCCTAGAAAGGTTAATAGCTATCAGATCTTCAAACCTCTAGTTCTCTGAAGAAAACCTTCTTAGGTTGGTGATCTAACCGGTAAAAGGTTCAATACTCTTATCAAGCTAACTACATACGCAAACACATCCAAGAGGGACCTCCTGACTTCCCTCAATTAATTAGAGGATAAAAATGGGTGATAGAGAATATGCTAAATGAAGTGTAGTGTGTGAAATAGGAGAAAAAAGAGTTTTATGACAGATAGGGAAAACGGTAAGAGTTTGCCCTGTTTTATTTATACGCCCTGTAAAACAAATCAATATATATACATGCACGTAATTTATACATGTTAGTACACATGACAATATTTATTTAAACTGTTTATACAGGTTGACAAAATCTTTATGTATTCTAAGGAAATTGAGTTTATATGTCTTAATTAAGTAAAACAAAGATTCTGGGTGAGATTATGACTGTAATGAGAAGAAATTTAAGCTAAACCCGCAAAAAGAAGTCCCCAACAAAGTCCCCAGCTGTTGCGACCGGATCCACACGCTGGGCCGAAACCAAGGGTACACGTCTCTTTATTTTTATTATGACTGGTGCTGCCAAGATCACCTATATGTACAAATTTATATTTTTGTGTTTGAAAGGGCCATGATTGTAGAGAATAGGAGTCAGTACCCAACATTTTTAAAAGGAGTGTGTCGACAAACCTGGGTTTTTAGTTTAAAAATGTTTTGGTTTTTATTTTAAAAATGTTTTTGTCTTATGATTTCTTGAAAATATGATAAAAGGCCCATTTATAATGACTCTCGACTAGTCTGTACAATTAGAGATAATGAATCCGGACGTTCTATTACGCTTAGAAACTGATTACGCCTGGATTACCTAAAGATATTGAGTATCCCTTTTCTCTTTATAACAATAATCTCACCAAATAGTATCTGGTTTACGGATATCATAGCAATACAAACTCTTGATATACATGATGCATGAAATGTGAGATGGCTATACTTGATCAAGCTGTCTATGTATCTCGGACGAGAATCAAGCCAATCATAGTTCATGTGTAAGTGAAGTGATGAATTTGCTTATGTGGTAAAGATGTTTCCTGGAGAGGAAAGGTTCTAAAGGTAAGTTTAGACTTTCTAAATGCATTTTAAAGACTAATCTTCTGCTAAATATCCACATATGATTTGCCTTCACGCTTGAAAAACTAGATTTACAAGGGTAAGTTAACATGATAGTTATGATGTAATGATATGGAGGTCTAGATGACCAAATGAACAATAGTAGTAATAATAATAGTGAGGATGAGGGTGATGGTAAATATAAAGATAATGGTGATCGAACTCAGGCGATATGCCCAAGCTGCCTACATACCGCTTGAGAGGGAATCAGGTCGTCATAATTCAGACCTTAGAGCGGTCCAAACTAGATGGTATGCATATACAAAATTTTAAGTCAGAGTTTGATATAAGTGATGGTCTATAAAGACCACGGAGACTGCACTCAAGCTATCTGCTCAAGTTGCCTACGTACCTGTTAAGGGATCAAGTCATCGTAGGTCAAACTAGATGAGCAAATCCTTAAGGTATGGGTGAGTATAGACTCACAAGCTTTATAAAAGAGTACAAACACCCGCAATATAGACTCCACACGGGTGAAGTGAGTAATGGCACTAGGATTATAGACTCCACATAGGAGAAAAGAGTAATGATGCCAGGAGTATAAAGTTCACATGGGTGAAGAGAGCAATGAAACCAAGAGTGTAAACTCCACATGGGTGAAGAGAGTAATGACACTAAGAGCATAGACTCTGCATGGGTGAAGGGGTATAGACTCACGAGCTTGAACAAGCTAAGGTTATTGAAGAAAGGGATTTCACTCTAATGAGGGGCACGACTTCCAAGGATACTACTTAACATAGATGGATAAGTATCCATCAGAAATGAAATAGAGGCCCAAAAGTATAAACTCTAAGGTTTGGTCAAGTATATGTGTGCGAACCTAAAAGGTTTAATGTTATGTGAATGATCAAATGTAATGACAATTTTTTCACAAATATTTCTATGGGAGAAATAAACTTAGGGATTAAATGCTTAAAACAATCCTAAGCTATTTTCATACTCTAGATCGATACACAATCAATTTCTAAGGATATTTACATCCACGTGCGTGTGTGCGTGCATGCTTTCTAGTGTTCTACCATTTTTTAGCATAACTTCAACATGGCAAATATCATACTTTAAATAGGATTTTACATGTGAACATGTGTTAAAACAGGGCATCATGTTACAAAGAAATTTCTAGGATCATGTTAGGTTTTCTAGGAAAAACCTAAATCGGGCAGAACCCGGACTTGAAAATATGAGTTTGACAACTTATAGACAGAAATGAAAATTTCAACTTTAGAAAAAACAATTTCATTTCAAAAATACTAACATGATAACTCTACCACTTAAACAAATATAGTGTAGGAAAACAATTTGAAGAAAGGGATTTGTAACGAAACTTTGAAAAGAAAAACTCAAAGACTTTCCAAACACAGTTGAAAACACCAAGGAAGGGTTCGGCTATAAGGAGAAGGGAGATAGAAAGAGAGAGAGAGAGAGAGAGAGAGAGAGAGAGAGAGAGGCTAGTTGTGGGTTGTTTTGGGGATGACACAATGAGGAAGAGGAGCTCTCTTTTTTATAGCCAAAAATATAGCAAAAAAGTTCGTATATCAAGCTAGGCAAAAAAGTTTGCTAAACATGTTATGTAAGAATTTTTGCTAAACAAATTATTCAAAAGTGTTTGTTTAATGTAATAAGCAAAAGAGTTTGAATTACAAATAAACAAAACGATTTGTAAAGAAAAAAAAAAGATCATTCACCTTTGAATAACTTAGGAATCAAACATACTTGAAATGTTGGAAGAGCAAAAGATTTTGTTAAATATACTTAGCAAAATTATTTGCTAACTTAAATGAGCAAACTAGTTTAGATAACATGGTAGGCAAACAAATTTGCAAAACAAAATAAGCAACTAGGCTTGAATAACTAGTTAATTAATAGTTTGCAAAAGCAAGTTAACAAAAAAATTTGTAAATCAAAGGAAGCAAAAAGAATTTCCATGGAGCACTTTTGCAAGCTCTTTGGTGGCATGAACAAAAGATGGGTCGAATTGGCCTCAGCCCCAAGCTCAGGCCATGTTTTACGGAATTCGGTGTATGCCTGGGAAGGTTCAAATCATTTTAAGACCTTTGGCATAGTTTTCGAGAGATTTGAGACTTCCATGACACTTTTTAGAGTGATTTAAGTCAATTAGGTCAAAATCCAGGTCAAAAAGGGTTTTTTGAAATTGAGTTATGTTCATTTGAAAATTACTATGCCAAATGAATTGAAATGGAGAGGGGGTATCAAAACTTCTCTGTAACCTTTATAGGTATACTCTGGAAGACTGTATCACTAAAATCAATCATAAGGACTCCCAAATGTCCTCGAAATGACTCCCGGCCCTTTCTATGAACTTGCAAATAGTTAGCGAACATTCAAGTCAGGACTTTGAAGGGAGTCCCTAAAGTTCAATTTTACCTATCTTGACCATACCTATACCTTGAGGGTCATGTCTTGATTATTTCTATGCAATCTTAAAGCTTTCTAACTTAATGTGAGGGTCTCAGTGATAGTTGTAGCTTAATTGTTGTAATTTTGCAAGTAAGAGCAGTTTTGGATATTCTGATGTTGAAACAGCTTTCAAAGGCACTTTTTGCACGTTCCAGAGCCTAATTTAAATTCCATCATATGTTTTTGTATATTTTGGGGCTTTTCACTTTTTTTTTTTTTTTTGGGATTTGATTTGATTATTTTTCTTTACGGGCTCACTGGAAATCCCAAAATTGACTTTCTAGGCAGGTTGACCTTTGAAACTTGAATTCGATCAAATTTTCAACACAAGAATGATGGATCCCCCTTCTTGAATGTGTTTTTAAGTTCCTATAAAGTTTTGATCTCATTTGCGATCTCATTTTGACTTTGTTATGAATTTAGGGGCAAAATGATCATTTTTTACCTAATAATCTCCTGCACTGAATCGGGGATAACTTTACTATCTAAGACTTAAGAAAAATTGTGAAAAATATTCTAAAACTAAAATTGAAGATTTATAATAAGATTTGATTGTTGAAATGAATTTTAAAAATACACTAAGTGTTTGGCAAAAATAGGGTGTCAACAAGCCATTTTATCACATTTTTCAAAAACATAAACAAAACGCTTTAAACTAAAAGTAAAACTCGGGTTTCTTCACACACCCATTTTGAAAGTGTCAAGTGGCAACTCCTAGTCTCTCCTAATCAAGACCTTATTTCAAAGCAAAACATAGTTTTTCACATTTGGACGATAATGAACGCACCATATCACAATGAAGACTCACAAGCCATGCTTGTCGAATCCAGCGCGCTGATCCGATCGCGATAACTATTTTATGCAAATTCCCAATAAATTCTTTTTTTTTTAATTTTAATTTTAGACTATTGTCTTTTTTTCTACAAAATCTTTTTGTAATTATCTCCAATTATCGATGGTGCTCATTTTGCAATTACTTTCATGGCAAATAATGTTTTCATTGAATGTACATCTACAGATTTGACAAAAGCTGTAATTATTTTAATCTTTTTTTTTTTACATATTTTTTAATTGATGTCAAAAAGGTTTTTGTATGCCATGGGAAAGTTAAAATATTAGAATTGTGATATGCACAATTTACTAATACAATGATAGAAATACATAATAAGTTTTTGCCTTTATCTTTTTGAATTATTTGGTTCGATATAGGTGATACTTGCCATGTCTCAATGGTTTAAAAAGTTTTTTTTTTAATTGCCTTATGCTTTTGGTATATTTTAATGTATATGCATGAGAGGTCAATTATGCCCTTTCTCTATATTCAAATGCATTAACCTTCAATTCATGAATATAGATAATAAGTAATTATAAATTCTTTTTCTATGTAATTTTTTTGATTAGAACTTCCTAATCATAGATTGATTTTATTTTATTTTTTCTTGCAAATTGCATGTCCTATAACTTATAGCTATAAGGTGTTGAGAAGCATATTAATTTGTTAACTTATGTATGCATTGGTGATTGCATGTACAATTTTAGTTATCAAATAAATATATCCTTATTACTTATTTTGCTCTATTTTTAGTATGCCTCCTTCCCACCAAACTCGAAGCTGATGACTGTAATAACAATCTTATGAAAAAATTGTTCAAAAATCAAGTCTTAGACAAATAAAACTTGTCTTAATTTGGAAACAAGTTTGTACTACTAAAATTTTTAGTAATAACATAATGAAGGAATGGTACAAAGTTGTCATTGGCAAGTATACATGAAAATAGCATCAATAGCTAAGGAAGATGAATAAGTAGAAGAAATGGACATTTCATTTGTAAAATAACTCAACATAAAAAGATATAAAGATTTTAGGGTAAGTCACAGCTTGACCATTTGAATATTTGGGTAATTATACTTGGACCTCCTTAATCTTTTAAAATTAAAGATACTTCCCTTAATTTGAAAAGTTAGTTACACTTGGACCCGTTCGTTAATTTTGACCCTAACTTTGTTAAAAATTTAACTGAAAAAACAATTTTACCCTCAAGTTAATTAAAACTTACAAATAAAATAAATACAACTTTATAATTGTGATTTAAATATTAAAATATCAATAAATAATAATCAAAAATATCCGCATAGGTTGTCAACATCCGCTCGTTATCGCTACTACTTTGCTTATATAAATATATATTACAATGTATACATTTATATTTATTTTATTAGTAATTAATTTAATTAAGTTGACAATAAATTTATCCTTTTAACTAAATTTTTAACAGAGTTAAAGTCAACACTAACGGAGGAGGTTCAAGTGTTGCTAACTTTTCAAAACAAATGAGGTATTTGTAATTTTTAAATGTTTAGGAGGTCTAAGCATAATTAACCAAATATTCAGGGGATTCAAGTGCAATTTACCCAAGATTTTATTGTTGAATTAAAATTTTTTAAAATAATATTTTTATTTTTCATTGTTAACTTATTTTTTAAATTTATATATATAAGATAATAAATATATATGAGTATTGCACGTACATTCTAACTAGTTAGTTTAAACTCCTTATCAATATATATTTTTATTCTTATTATCTTTAATCGGTTTGATCCCCATATTTCCATGCCTAAATGGTTAGGGATATGACATGTATCGGGCAACTGAGTTTATTGTATTACGGAGTATTGTGTTAACTGGTGACTAAGACATGATATATATTGATTTTATTCATGTCTTATTCTAGGTGGTTGTATATTTGTGATCTATAATTTTTGTATGCACATATGTTTTATCTCGCAATAAGGTTTGGCGTATTAAAAAAGTGCTCTATTCCTTTTTTTTTTTGAATTAAAATGTCCTAAACAAATGCTCTATTCAATTAATACTATTCAATTAAAAGAGTTTTTGAAGTGATAAAATATGAGATAAAGTAAGATAAAATATGAATTCGTAATGGGTAGAAAGTTAATAACTTACTTTTAGAGTTTTTTTTTTTTTTTATTAATTTTTTTGGCAAACGCATCAATTTTAGTAATCGGCGGTAGAGAAAATGGGTGAGCGGAGGGGTCGAAGTTGGAGAACACCGAACGGGGAATAAAGGAAACGAAGTTCGTTGCAGTTGAACTTTCAGGCGTTTCGGTATCCCACCCAATCTAAAACGCAGAAAACGCAAATCTCTCTCTCAAGTGTTGACGTCTCTCTCTTCGTAAATCTGGAAGCCCTAGTTACCTCAATTTTTATTTCGATACTATTCGATGGAGGAAGACGAAGGATGTGGCGGCGCCGGCGGCGGTGAATCGGTTAGGGCTTCATCTTCTTTCGTATCAGTCGGTGGTCGCCAGAGGTTCACGGTTGAGCTGAGACCGGGGGAGACTACTATCGTTTCGTGGAAGAAGCTCGTGAAGGACGCAGGCAATATCGACGCGCCTGCCTCGGCTCCTGAGCCGCCATCCAATGCTCACCCTGCCCTCGAGTCTCGCTTAGCTCCGGTAATGGCCAGTTAAGCTATCTCATTCTTGAATTCATTATCTTTCTCTAGTTGAGTTGTGTTCATTTGCTGTGATAATTGGACTTTAACGTTTTGTAATTGCAATGGAAGAAGGTAGAGACTGGGAAACTGATGGCCGCATTTGTTTGTGAAAATTTTGATGTCCGTATGGAAAATAGGAGCTAAATCTAGACCAGTTCTCTACACAAGAAAAGCATTATAATGAATTGATATTAGCTTGTTTTCTATTTATAAAAATTTTGTAGTTGGTCATTATTTTGATTTATTGCGCTGTTTGTACAAATAAATAATGATTGGGAATAGAAAATATGTTTATGTACTGCAATTCCTCAGGCTCTAATTTAAATGCGGTATATTTGAAAGTCAGTGTGGCTTTCTTGTTGGATTTGTATTGTAGAACCCATAAAGTCATGGCACAGGACAGTCTGTTTTAACCTGAGGCTTAGTTTTTTGACAATTTATGGTAACGTATTAATAGAAGCCATGTTCAGAAAAGCTGTAAAACAAACCTATAAAAAAAGAAAAGCTATATGAAAAAACTGAAAAAGGTGTATTTAACCAGTGCCAGCATCTATTTAAGCAACTCAACAAAGTCCAAGAATTCTGTGGACGACAAACTCACCCAACTGTACAAAAGAGATAAAATTCCACTGGACCATTTTTGTTCTCTTTTACACCCCTGCTCATTTGCATGACCAGATCCTTGTGAAATTCCGTTAAATTTCAAACAAAGTGCCAAGGATCGAAGTTCTCTAGAAAATGCACAAGGATGATGTTTGACTGACCTTTTCTCATGCTTGAACCTCTTATTGGCTTATTAGGAGCAAGATGTGGTGAATACTCTTTCCTATCAAGTGTATTAGATGACTGTAGTATGGGGTAGGCACGATCAAACCAAGTCGGGTTGAATTTTCATGGGTTTTTCTTTTGAGTTTATAATAGCATATGCTTGTGCCAAAAGCACACTGATGATTGGAAACCACCTCTCTCTCTCTCTCTCTCCCTCTCTTTCTCTCTGTCCTTCTCATGCAGAAAACAGCGGCTCATCATCATCTCATCCTACAAGCTTCCCAATCAATCTCAGCCATTAAATTTCTTCAAATAAATATCAACTGTTCATCTAATCATATATGTCAAATCATTGAGCTTCTTTGTATAATCTATAATATATATTGTAATAGTTAAACAATATAGTTTCTCTCTCTTTCTCTCATTCACTCTCATCCTACGTAACATGCCTCTTTGCTCTCCATTCTACTTTTCCATTTTTTAATAGTATTTTGAATTGTTTCAAAATTTTTTCCTTCTTTCTTCTTTTCTTCTCTGTTCTCATCCACAAAATTTTTGTTTTTTTGTCCTACATCACTGAAATACTATAACTTTTACATTTTTTTTAATCTATAAAAGTAAGAGAATTATGGCATATTATTGTAATAAATTTTAAAGAACTCATGAGTTTTAAAAAAGAACTCACTTGCTTGGGTTTCGAAAGGGGATCCACTTGCTTAGGTTTTGAAACAGGACCTACTTGATTGTAAATTTTATATAAATGAACTCATGGGTAAATTTATATATTTCAAATATGTCAGTAATTAATTTAACAACACAAATAAAACGTAGAGTTAAATTAAAGGGCACAAAAAAAAAAAAAAACTTGAATAATTATTAGGTTATTTCTCCCGTAATAACTTTTAGTATTTTTAAAAATTTAAAATTACCAAGTATTAACTAGGCTTAGGAGTAATTATTTTTCTAAATAATTTTAAATTTATATTCGTCACATTGACTATATTTGTTTTATTTTATAAAGCACATATGACTAGTAATAATATTTTTTATTTGATTTATTTTTATAAAAATAATTAAAAATTTATTATCAAATCCTATGTGCACTCAATATATTCATCATTCCTTTTTTTTTTTTTTTTTACACAAATTCTTTAAAAAAATTAGTTTTTGGATTGATTTTTCTAAATTCTAATTTTAAATTTAAATTGGTACCATATTTTTAAATTAATAATAATATTTTTAATTTAAGTCATTTTTAGGAAATCATTCGAAAAATTAGTTATTTTAATTTGGTATACGCACTAATTTGAAATTTTTATGGGATTCTATATTTATCACATAAAATCAATCAATCCAATTGGAATCATCAAAGATTTGACCTTTTCGAACAGCTACTAATAAATGAACTATACCATTTGATCCCTCAATTAGCCAAAAAATTACAATACAGACGTGGCGATCAGTTGGACCTTTCCCATTTTCATCCATGAAATAATATTTAATTACTTGAAAAGTCTGTTTTAAATTGTCAAAAAACTTGGGTATCCAACTACAAGAAGACAAGTAGTCTGATACAACATTGCTTTGGTATCTTTCGCTTCTATTTTGGCATTCTCAATATTGGTTAACTATCGTCGCAAAATTTACATATTTGAATAATTAATTAGGCTTGAAAGAAAAATTAATTAAATTTGAAAAAAATCTAACTCTTCTCATGTTAATAGCTTTTAGTATATTTTAAATTTTAAAAAAAAGGAAGCTGTTTGCTATTAATTAGTCATGGAAGGGCCTAAATATTAATTAGGCTAGAGAGTAATTTTTTAATCTCAATATTAAATTTAAATTAGTCATGTCGACCATTGGTCAAAAACCTAATTACTAATAATCAGTATTTAAGTTGTTTTTATAAATTACAACATGCAATTAACCAAATTAATATTTTTAGTTTGAGTAATTTTTATAAAATCAGTCAAAAAGTAATTTAATAAAATCAAGATTAATAGTATTTCTAACATAAACTAATTTTGCAAAATGAGAGAAGAACTAAAAAAATAAAAAGATATATTAAAATTAACAAAACAATTGAAAAAAAAAAAAAATTAGGTTGGTTAGGTAAGTTTATGATTTAATATATATTTTAGAACAAATTTTAATTTTTATGATTAGGTCAAATCGAAATTTGGTAAGATATAAACTTTTCGTATACATATGAAAAACTTGACTATGATCAAATTTATCGACTCACTAACATTAACGCAAATAAAAAAAATATGAAAAATAACTCAATAATGATTTTATGAAATTATACAACTTTATTAAAATATATTATAATATATTTAAAATTATATTTTACCTAAAAAAATATTATATAATTTCGTGCATCGCATGGGTCAATGCTAGTAGATTATTTGATAGTGAGTATAGTTCATTGCTTTAGTTGTGTTTTTGGTATGTTACATTGGCATTTGTTTTTTGGGTAATAGACAACATATTCATTTTAAGATATTTTTGTTTCTATTTATTACATTGGAATATCATTTGGAAGATATCGATTCCTGTTATCAAGTTATCTATGCAATCTCTCACCATGCACTTCTCTTTTAAGTGCAAAAGATTGTGAGTAAACGGGTGGGTAGATGGAGAATGACTTTTTGTGCTGATAAAAGCCACCGGGTGCTCGGGTGAGCAAGGGTTGAGCACCTCACACGCCTTCAGGTGAGGGGAGAGGCTTGCCTCTCTAATTTTCTCAGTTGAGAGGTATTCCCCCTTTAATTTATGTATTATTTAGATTTTTTTTGGTCAAGGCATATTAATTATTTTAGACCAAGATAGTTAATAGTAAATTAGTGGAGATAAGATTAGTTTAAGTAGATAAAATAATGCTTTCGTTTTGAAGTAACATCTTTTGCAATGAATAGTTACTATTGTATGATCAATGATATTGTTATTGTTTTTTGCTGAGTTTACCTAATTGGAAAAATATCATGGAGATTTTTTTAGGAACTTTTTTTTGTAAGTATTTTAAGGAAAATATTGATGCATATAGAAGTCTATATTTTATTCATTTTAAAAATGTTTGAAGTTTATATTTGTTTTCTTTCATCTATTTATTTTTTTTATCTATTTATTTTTTCTCTAAAGTTGTGCCTTGCCTTATTTAGTCTTTTGCCGCAAGCAATAAGGGATCTTGGCGTCTAACATTTGTCTAGCAGTTTTAACAACAGTAATGATTTTTGGCAGGTTTGATAAATGCCGACATGATTCGTTTGTTTTCAACTCTATGTTTGAAACTGTCACCTCAGCTATTGCACTTGAAGAGTTGAAGGGTTAATTTAACAAATGGATTCTAGAATGTTTTCATCATGTTGCCGGGGCTAGCTTGATAACCTGGCCTTTATTTTTTACTTCTTCTTCTGGCAAGATAGTACGCAATCAAATGATCTTCAAACATACTCCATCTATTAGAGTATTATTTATCACAAAAGGGAAAAAAAATTCAATAGCTATTAATCATTGTTTCTTCATGCTTAATTTTTCTTTTGATCAGTAAGAAACAAATTTATTAAAAAAGAAAAGGCATTAAGAACATGCCAAATCTAAGAAAAGGCATTAAAAAAGAAAAGGCATTAAGAAAATAGTGGCCAACCAATCTATATCATCATGTCCTCAATAAAAATAAACAAGCTATTAAAATCCAAATCTAAAACCCCAAGGGCCCCAGCAACCAACTATATAAACTAGACATGAAAATTCTATTCAATCTATGTAAAAAGCACTCAATTTCTTGAAATGTTCTTCTATTTTGCTTATTCCAAATAAGCCACATAAGACAAAATGGCGCTACTTGCCAAATCGTATCGTTTTCTTGAATTAATTCTATATCTCCACCATGAGATCAACATTTGCTTAATATCCCTTGGAAAGGCCAAATAAACTTCAGAAACATGTTAATGACATATCCAAAAAATAAAATTAATATGATCAGTGGACTCCGCATTTCCTTACAAAGACAACACCAATTGACTAGGATTTGTCCTCACAATATCAAATTACAGTCGTAAAAATTCTTCCCCAACTTGCACACTAACAAAGAATGCCACTTGTGGAGTTACTTTCTTTCGAATTTTCTTCCAAGGAAAGTCTACCTCCCCTCTTCCAATTAAAATATAATTTGTTTCACCTCAAACTCCCCTTCTTTCGTATGGTTCCATTTTGTTATATCCTCTCTTTACCAATCTTGCCAACATATAACATGTGCATAAAAGGAGAAAACCTTTACATTTCCCAATCAAACAATTTTTTGCACAATATTACGTTCCATACTATCCCCGTTCCACTTAGAATATTTATTTGCAACAGGGCCATCTTATTATTCTGTCAATTTGAAAATATTAGGAAAAATAACCTGTAAATGCCTCCCATCCATCCATGGGCTACTTTAGAATTTTACCCTCTCCCCACTTCCGAAACTTTTATAGATAGATTTTCCTTGAAGACATTTCATTACTCTGAATACCTTTCCACAAATATGATCCATGTGAATTAGAACTCCTATTTGACATTCATTCACCCCAACCTGACTAAAATTTGGATGAAATAACCTTCTACCACAATTAAGCTCATTCGTAAGTGTACCTCCATAACCTTTTCCCCCAGGAAGTTTCATTGCACAATTTCAAACTTCTAACTCCAAGTCCTCTATTCTTAACAGTTAAACAAATTATTTTCCAATCAATCAAATTGTATTTGAGCTCATCACCTATTATTCCCCAAAGAAAATCCCTCTGTAGCTTCTCTAACTTCTTAGATAGAAGAATTGGAATGGTAAAAAGAGACTTAAAGTAGGTGGCCACACCATAGAGTGTACTGAAAAGTTAGTCGAGCTCCTTTTGACAGGTACCTTTGTTTCCATCATGACAATCTCTTCTAATATCTATCAATAATTCCATCACAATGTCGAGCTTTGCTAAATTATTCACTTCCCTAGCTAGAGTTGACTCAGATTTTTCCAATTTAATCTTTAAACAAGATAGAGCCTAGAAACAAAGGAGTGTGCACTTAAGATGACCTGACTGGGTTACATCTACCCCACAAAAAACGATTGTTATTGAAAAATGAACGATGGGAACCCTTCAAATTATTTTGACTTGTACTACATACTGTAAAACCTTCAATGAGTACCCCCCTTATTGGTTCCCCCCTATGTTGTGTTGTGTCGCGTCGACACGGGTACTCCTGCCTAAACGATGAGTCCGAGTAATTGGCTTTCCTCAGCATTCTACCAAAACCTTTCATGACAATAATGAACCAGAAAAGGGGGAAAAAATTAAAAAAAATAAGAGGATCTCCCTGATGAAATCCCCTAGCAGAACTGAAAAACCTGCGGGAGATCCATTAATCAAAATCGAAAGAAATCCACCAAAAATCAATTTTCTCCGAAACCCATCCATGAAATACACTAAAAAATTCCCAATTCACATGATCATAGGCCTTCTCGATATCATGCTTGCAAATAATCCTTCGAATTTCGCTCTTCCTCCTTGCATCCAGGACTTCATTTTCTATAAAATCTGCATCCGGTATTTACCTTCCTTCAACAAATACATTTTGAGACTTAGAAACAACTACATTCATCACCTTTTTATGAATACGCTTTCGCTATTATTTTATGGAGACTACCAACCAAACAGATTGGTTTGAGATCTAATATCTACTGCCCCTATTCTTTGGAATCAGCTCAACAAAGATACATTCAGACTTTTAACAAATTCACATATTTAATGAATTCCACAAGGAATTATTTTTTTTCTTTTTTTCTTTTTTTTTTTTTTTTTGGTTGGATGATTATTGCTTGTTCCCTAAAGCTGCCTGCTTAACTTAGTATGCAAGGAAAATGTCTGCATTTTCGCCTCTAGGCCGGAGATGACTTTTTTATTAATTTTATTTACAGGGCTTTTGTGTGAACTCTCTTTGAGTTTGATATCTATTGTTGCACAAAATTCATGGTCTGTTTCTTTGCATTATTGGAAGATTACTTCTGATCAAGTACCTTTTTGTTGCTTAATAGTGTTTTACTTTTGCAGGGACAACGTGCTGAAAATGAACTGAAGGATGCACCACCAAGTCGTTTTAGTGCTGTTATTGAAAAAATAGAACGCTTGTATATGGTACGGAGCATTGAATTTAGATTTCTTTATCGTTGAGACTTTTTTAAGGACTATAAATTTGAAGAATTGTTTATGATTTTGGCATATAATATCTTAGATGTGATATTGTATTATTTGAAATTTTATAGTCTTATAGTGAGAAAGTGTTTACCTTTCAGGGTAAGCATAGTAGCGATGAGGAAGATCTCAATGACATTCCTGAAGATGATGAATATGATACGGAAGATTCTTTCATTGATGATGCTGAGCTCGTTGGTCTTTTAATTTGTTTTTTTTTTTTTGGTTTTGGTTTTGGTTTTTGTTTTTGTTTTTTGTGTGTGGCTACTTCTACCTTTGCAGCATCAATATTTTGTGTTTATCTCATAATTTTAGTTTTAATATGGTAACTATGGCTTTGTTTGGATCCCTAGATTTTTCCAAAAAATTTCAAAAAACTTCGAAAGTTTTTAAATTTCTCCAATCAAAATTTGTCAACTGTCATTTTTATATCACATCAACACTAAGTTTTGGTTTTTTTTTGGCACTCCACCCCCTATGTTAATTGTAATGTCTTTGTCTTGTTGTTGTGCAGGATGAGTACTTTCAGGTTGATAACTCAGCCATAAAACATGATGGATTCTTTGTTAATAGGGGGAAATTGGAACGCATGTGAGTTTCCCAAGAACTTCTTAATATTCTCTTTGTGACAATAATTTCAGATTGATTAGCCAAGTGCTAGTTTTCCGTTTCAGCATATTTGGTACGGTTAGAAAAGTAATGTTGAACAGGATGATTAAGACATCCAACCTTAGGTTGTTTCTGACGTAACTAAGGATGACATTTTCCTTTTAAAAACTAAAAAGCTTGGGACAATCTTGAGATCTGCAATTCTAGATTCTTATCGAGATTAAATGTCATCATTTTATCAGCCACTTTCGCAAGGATTTGAAACTTTCCCTTTTTCCTTCTCTTATAAATTATAATTTATATGAGAACTGGAGGTACGGTAAAACAGGATTAAAAAGTTAAATGTATTAATTATCTTTCTACAAGGTCTCTGTGGTCCAATTCCAAATTGAGGAGTGCAGTATCCTCAGTAACATTTCAGCTTGGGTAGTATCTTTGTGCTCCTCGTTTTGAAATCACTAAATTGGTCATAGTTGTTTGCTTCAAATGTTGGATTTGGAATCAAATATTTCTCATTAATTCAGTTCAGGAAGTCCCCTGCTATTTATATCCTTTTTTGTTACTTTATGATTTATTTATCAAATCTATATGTTAATGAGAAAATAATGCATTAATGAATTTACTTAAAACAAATAAATAGTTAGTAAAGCTAATGCACACCTTTGTCAGATTTTCTTTTGCTGCTGGAAAATGTTATATAATCATTTTATGACGGTTGTATCTATAATGTTTTATCTAGTGCCCATGAAGCACAGACACTTCAAAATTGGTGTCCATGTCCATTTACATATCCAATACCTATTGAACACATGGATGTTTTGAATTTGCCATGTAGCATTTCAAATTATTTTATCAGTTTTTCTTCCAACATATTATTGAAACAAGCCTAGGTTTCAACAGACAAAACTACCTCTCGAAATCATAAAATATTTTGTCATATTTTTTTGTGTTATATGTTTAATTTTGTATTAAATTTGTCATCTTGTGGATATTATATTCACTCATACAACTAAGAAAAATATGTAAAAGTTCTATATATATTTTTTTATTCCTTCCATGACTGCATCTCATTTTTCCAAAACTATCGTATCCATTCCCGTGTTGTGTTTATATCTTGTATACATGTCCATTCCTTGCTTCCTGGTTTAGTTCTGTTGTTACTCAGCTTGGCAATTCATGGTGATGACTGTTTGGTTATTGGATTCGTATGTTAGAGGAAACAGATAGATGCTATGTTTTGGTTTAGTTGAATTAGTTGTTTATTCTCTCGTCCTTTCCTCAGCCACTTTTCTTTCCCCCCCCCCCCCCTCCCCCCCCCCCCCCC
>QLOD02000030.1:16028658-16063257 GCA_003260245.2 Sideroxylon spinosum
TATATGGAGGGAGTGACTTTTATCACGGGTCGATGTGGGACAACGCTAACAGTCCCCCTCACGTTGGCCCGCATGGACATAGGCTCAACGTGAATAATGGTGAGGTCCAATTTTGAAAACCTGCTCTGATACCATGTTAAAGAAGTCCAACAACATATAAGAGTAGGGGCCTCAACTTCAAAACCTAGGTGTTAAGGTGAGGGACGTCCATCTCTTATATGGAGGGAGTGACTTTTATCACGGGTCGATGTGGGACAACGCTAACAGTCCCCCTCACGTTGGCCCGCATGGATATAGGCTCAACGTGAATAATGGTGAGGCCCAATTTTGAAAACCTGCTCGGATACCATGTTAAAAGAGCCCAACAACATATAAGAGTAGGGGCCTCAACTTCAAAACCTAGGTGTTAAGGTGAGAGACGTCCATCTCTTATATGGGGGGAGTGACCTTTATCACGAGTCGATGTGAGACAACACTAACATTAGTAAATTTTATTATATTTCATCATATTTAAAATATGTAATCAAAATATAGAAACTTGAATGTTCATAGCATTGATTTTCATGTTGGCAAACCAAACGAAGGATCCATTTCCTTCCTCATTTCATCTCACTTTTTATATCATTCTATTTTCATGTGCCAAACATAGCCTAAATACTTTCCTTTTTCATGGCCATTCGGGATCCCTACTAACCGAGAGGGTATAATAAGATTTCTGGAACTATTGGTTTACATTCATAATCATGCTTAGCTCTTTGAACACCCATAGCCATCCCAAAAATGGGATAAAACAAAACTTGGCTTTCCTTGGCCTTTTGTGTTTGAGCGGTATCCTCTTGATGCTTTCTTAATGTAATCCTTTTTCTTATCAGAAATTAAATAAAATATATATATAATAAATTTAATCCATGAAAACATTTCTTAGCTATATTTTGTAGCATGTTGTGTATTTGATCTCAAGTTATGAAGGTTCACCCAATCTCAGAAAAAAGGCAACATTCATGGCACGTATAGACAGTAATCAGTTTTAGATTTCTCTGGTGAATGGTTGAATTTGATTACTTTGAATGATGCAGCATTAATGTTATCTATGTTTTTGATGATTTCATACGTTAGCTTGAACTTACAATTAAGCACAATCCTGTTGTTGTCATTACCCCCTGAAATAAATTAACTGCTTGTTTTACTGTGTCATCATCTTGATCATGGATTAATGCAGCATGTTTTTGCAACAGAGAAACCTAAAAGACATGGTTAATATGGGTTTGTCAGCCAAAAAGGAGAAAGATAATAGATTCCAGTTAATGAAAAAGGAAATAGCTGAGCTGATTCAATGGCGAGGGCGCTACATGAAGTCTAAGGTACTTTGAGACATTTCTAACCCCCCCCCCCCCCCCCCCCAAAAAAAAAAAACCAAAACCTACTCCCCAAAAGATACACAGCAAAAGAAAATAAATAAATAAAAAGAAAAAAGAAAAAAGAAGCAGACAAACCCAAAAAAATAATAATAATAAAATAAAATAAAATAAAAAATAGAAGATTTTGTTGAGTCAAACTGGAATTTCAAACAGCTCTCTTTATAATGCTTTTTTGTTTGTTACTGACGCTTTTGCAGCTTATTGATGACAGTTGATGGGTTCTTTCATAAATCTAAATTTATACTAAACATATTTTTTGTTTTTACAGGCACTTGAGCAACAAACTGGAGCATCTGATGAGTTACAGGAAATCAGCAATGAAGAGAAAGAGTTCATTAAAAGGAAATATAGCATGGATGATGCATTGGAGGACAAGATTTGTGATCTCTATGACCTCTATGTTGAAGTACTAACTTGTTTTCAAAATTGTTCCTCTTAGATTTTTTGCTTTGTTCAAGAAATTCGTTTTTGTTTTGTTTGTGTCCTAGTCATGGTTATTCTGTCATTTTAGGGGCTAGATGAAGATGCTGGTCCACAAGTGAGAAAACTATATGCAGAGGTAGTTCATTGTGCTTTCTTTTAATTATGTGTAGATTTGAGAGTATGGAGGAATTTTCTGGAATTGTATGCCTGTTTTGGTGGTGTTTCATGTCAAACATTTTAGCAGGATGTGCAGTTAGCCATGCAGAAAACTGGAAGTGTTCTGGTTATAATTTTGGCCAAATGTGATTTTATTTTAGTCCGCATCTGAAATTGTGCCAATTAAATTCTCAAACATCAATTATCTTGCAATGAAACAATAAGAGATGGTGTTCCATGCTCTGGGCCTATGTTTTTCTTAAACTAGAATTTTATTGATTTTACCTTTTTCTTCTCCCTTTTCCTATCCCTGTTGAGTGGGGCTGTAAATTATCAGCTTTTATGGTTGTCCAAACCATGTTTACTTATATATCAATAAAATTTCTGACCTTTTTTTTTTTTTTTTTAAATTGTTTCTGCCATTTCTAACGCAGCTAGCTGAATTATGGCCAGTAGGATTTATGGACAATCACGGGATTAAACGCGCTATATGTAGGGCAAAAGATAGGAAGCGGGCGCTGTACAGCCGACATAAGGTATTGATGTTGCATATACATGAATTCGCTTATTGGAGAATTGGCTGTGTATGGCTAGACTTTTTTTGATGGGTAACTATAATTTATACTAATCACAAATGAATGTACAAGTAACAGGATCAGATTCCAAATACAAAGCAAAAACCTAAACAGTTACTATCCAAAGATAGCTACCAGAGGTAGATATCAAAGGATGCTACGTTACAATCTGCAAAAGCCTCCTATTCCTGTTTTCTACAGTTCCTTCATAAATTTGTACAATGTTCAACACCTCTCTGATAATAGAGCAGGCATTGGCCTTGAATCTTCAAGAGCAGCAGATTCCTTTGCCTCCAATGGTATAAGCAACAGCCCCAAAAGCAATCCTGTTCAATCTACTTGAAAGTGAGTGAGATTGAAGATTCCTATGGCCCATTGGATGGCTTGATCCCAGTTGTTAGCAGCAAAGACACAATTTCCCTTTGACATCAATGATGACAAAATTCTGTAGGAGAAAGGGCAGTGAACAAATAAGTGATCTATATATTCCACATCGTCCTCATTTCGTTGATTCAGGCAGCCCATAGTAAACCAGCTTATCTTGAGTAGTTAGTTGCCTCTGTACTACCAACCGAAGAATAAACCCATGCCTAGGTATTAGAGCCTTTAAACTTAATTACTTAATTAAGAAGCTCCAACCTGAGAGGTACCTGAGATTCTTGTAGAGTTCCATACTGATCTCAGAGAAAATTGACTAGTAGAGTCTGGAAGCCAGATTACTTGATCGTCCTCATTAAGATCCGGAGGGGGAAGATTAACATTAGCTCTCCTAAGGTCCGGAGGCTCTGGAGAATGACACAGGCCATTGCCCCCATGGGCCCCATTGGGAAGAAATGATTGCACTCTTCAATGCAGAGGTACCTAACCCTGAATCATAAATTACTCTTTGATCTGCTCCTTTGCAAATAGGTCCTAAAGGCAACCAAAAATCATTCCATAAAGTTATCAAATTGCCTTTACCTATTTTGTAACGTATAAGGGCTCTACCAGGCTCTCAGTTGCAGCAGCTTCCTCCATGTCCATGAGCAATCTCCAGGAATCTTTACAGTCCAAACAATGCTGCCTCTTAACAGATTTGCATGGTTCCACTTAGCTCAGCTACTGGTTGACTTATGTTTTGAAGCTAGCTCCCAAACATATCTCAACATTGAGGCCTTGTTCCATTTCTTTATTTTCTTAATCCCAACTTCACCTTTTTCAATAGGTAAAGTAATTTTCTCCCCTCGCAATCTTTGCTCCTGAGGCCTTAAGTTATGATCGACTCCATAGGAACTTCCTAAAACAACTTTAAGCTTCCTTGATGACTGCTGAGGGAAGAGTAAACTGAGAGCACCAGAAAACTTGCAAGCTGAAAAGCACTGATTGGATAAGTTGGACTCTGCCAGCATATGGAAGGAAGGAGCTTGTCCAACACTTGAAGAGATTTTCTCCAGCAAAGGTTTACAGTTAGCAGCTCTTAACTTGGAAGAAATAAGAGGCACCACAAAATATCCCAGAAGCAGTTTACCCCTTCTAAATCCCAAAAGACTCAATTCTCAAAGAAAGTTGGTTGTTAACTCCAGACAGAAAGACCTACTTTTCTCCTTATTAGGAATAAGCCCTGTGAATCTTGAGAGTAGGTGCTGTCCATCATAAAGGGTATAAATAAATCCAACTTTCCCCTTGCAGAATAGAAAAAGGTCATAGAGAAGTTTTAGTCTTCTTGAATTTCCCATGGTAATCAAACTGATTTGCCTGAGCTATTTTCCTTGCAACAATGCTGGAGAGGATATTTATGCATAAAACAAAAAGGTAAGGAGCTATTTGGTTCCCTTGCCTTATCCCTTTCTTACCCTGGAAGTATCCAACTAATTCCCCATTCACACTTCTAGAAAACTTAGAGAGGAGTTGCAGCTTTTGGTCCAATTTATAAACATGCTTGGGAACCTTATCAGCTCCATGGTATCCTAAATAAATTCCCACCTGGCAGAATCATAAGCCTTTTTAAGATCAGCCTTCAAAGCACATTTAGGAGATGTTTCATCCTTGTGATACCACCTAAGAATCTCTTGGGCAACCAATAAGTTTCACTTATCTTTCTTCCTTTAATAAATGCTGATTGAGCTTCATCAACTATTCTAGGTAGAATTACCTTTATTCTATGTGCTAGCAATTTAGAAATGCAATTATACAAAGTGTTGCAGCTGGGTATAAGCCTGAATTTAGTGAGTCTCGAAGGTTTAGAGACTTCTGCGACAAGAGCAATGGTGGTGTTATTAACCTGTTTCAGGAAACAACCAGAGGAGAAGAGTGACTGAATAGCTTCAATTATATAATCTTTTATAATCTCCCAAGCAGCCCTAAGAAAGAAAGTATTAAATCCATCTGGTCCAGGGCTTTGTTTGGATGGAGGGAAAGGATAAGATTTCTAATTTCCTCTTCAGTAACAGGTCTACTCGGTAAAGAAGCTTCAAAAGAGGACATATAATGGTGAACAAACTCAGATAGGGCAGGTTTACTAGGATAGTCAATATTGCTTGCTGAGCCCAAGAGATTTTTGTAGAAGGAAACAGTTTACTCTTTAACATCAACTTGATTATAAATCCAACACCATCATTTTTGTGAAGTGATAGGATCCTTGACTCTCTTATGAAAGAAGCTGGTATTCCTATCTCCCTCCCTAAGCCACTGAATTCGACTCTTCTGCCTGATAATATTCTCCTCCCGATCAGTGGCAGCATTAAGATCTCTGGATAAATCTCTATCTTTGTCAATGAGCTTTGGTCATTCTACTTCACTTTCTTTCTCTTACTGGACAGCATACAAATTCCACCTTGAGGAGTTAATTCTCTCTCTAGAGTTCCTGCATTTGGCATTGTTGAATGCTTGAAGCTCCAACTCACATTCCTTAGTTTCTGATATACTCTATACATAGGGTGCCTGAATCAGCTTGCATCCATGCTCCACTAACAATAGGGAGAAATTCATCATAGGCAGCCCAACAATTGAAGAATTTATAAGGGGTTTTCTTCTTGGTGCAGTTACTACCAGTGTGAATTACCATAGGGCTATGATCTGAAATACCCCAGGGTAAAAGCCGAGCACAGGAGCCTGTAAATTGAGATAATCAAGCATCATTAGTTGCGGCTCTTATCAATTTTCCTCTTGATCAAACCAATTCTTCTTTTATCAGGCCAGGTAAATAAATTACCACAATAATTCAAATCATCCAGACCTGCCTTACTGAAACATTCTTGAAGATTTTCCCTATGAGCATTCCAACCCAGGGAGAATCATTACACACAGTGGCAATATTTTCGATAGAATTCCAAAAAGTTTGTATCATAAACAAAAGTCATAAAACAGGAATGCTTGATTTCCTCAAAAATAAAAGAATACTTAATAAATGTGAGGGGTGCAGGTTAACCTAGAGGGGTTAAGCCTTCCAGGAAAAATTCCGATGATTGACAAAGACCGCGTCACCGGAGTCCGGCAAAGGAGTGAGAATTAGGACAATTTGGAACAAGGGAGAGATGATAATAGGGCGACTACTTGGTTGTCAATGCCAAACCCTCCAATGGAAGAGGATTTATATAGGAAAGGAGAAGTCCCTTTTTTTGGTGGGAATCAGAGCTTTGAACTGTTGAGAGAATGCCTAGCTCCAATTCATTGTACGTAGGGTAGAGTAAGGGTCACCCATTTAATTATTTCTCCGGATTGGTTGGATGAATTCCAACGGTCCTTGATTCTAGCCTCCAATCCGCTAAATTCCAATGAACCCACGAGTTGTTGAGTTGTGTGGGGAGATCCCCGGGCTTTGTTCCAAGTCAAGGGTTAAATCATCCTGCAGGAAAAATACTTCCGCGGTTATGTTGCTACTCGTTAGTATGGACCTCCCTTGGGATGTAGAGTTATACCGCGGGGAAGGAGGAGGATTAACTTGAGTCTTTCAGCCACGGGCTTGGAACTCACAATAAACTGATCAGATTCAGACAAAACAGTGAGTTTTAAAGAACATTAGGATCCCTTCAAAAGACGGCCAAATGGAAGCTTCTTTCTCACAATGCTACTCTTGCTTTTTTATGTTCTGGTTTCCAAAAAACCCATACATAAAATATTATTAGATTTAACAAAAGACAAAAGCTCCTTACATTTAGAAGGGTGATTCAGTCCCCTCACATTCCAACTAGCAATATTAACCATTGGAGAAGGTAGGAGGTTATTAGGAGTATCTCCATCCCTTGAACCTTCACTGTTAGCTTCCTGAACAACCAGCGGATTTGGATACTGCATATGAGGATGATTGTTCCTTGCTAGAAGAGGACCTACTGCTATCTTGGTATTGATCCAGCACTGCAAATCTGTTGTTAGCTTTCAATAGCTTGCTCCACAGAATCCTCAGGAATTTCTACATCAGGAGAGGCAACAGCATCTGCTGCAATAGATGACTGCTCCTGCCTTATGCATTCTGAATTCTCTTCTTCTTGTTTTGCACAGTGGTCGAACATTGATCATCCTCCGTCTGCATTTTCTGAACCCATTGTTGTTTAGAACTTTTCCTGCAACTGCTGGCATGATGACCAATGACTACGATTGTTAATAACATGGGAGATTCAGGGAGTTCGGATAGGTTGTTAATCTCCACACACACACACACTAGCAAAACGAATTATTTTAGCTGCTGCGGTTAATGGGTCAATTGTAACTGGTTTATTAATAGCAATAGCAGTATAACAAAATCCAGCATCTGACTGAAGTTCCAAGGAGTATTAATTGAATTCAGAACTGACTTGACATTCCTCTTTGCTGAAGATCATGTTTGGATGCCACTTTTTAAGAAACAGTGGTCCTCCAGACATGCTGTGCCCCCTTGGAAAGCACACTGTTACAGCCCTCTGCAGATGCAAACTTGAACGGAAAGACGTCATTGCTACAGAATAATACCTCAATCAGTCCCTGACCAGCTCAAATCTTCTTTTACCATAAGGGAGTTTTCTATCTAGAAAATACCCAACCAGAGTTTTCTCCCACCTCAGAGCACTGACTTTAAAAACCATAGTTAGAGGTTTAATGGGCACCCTACTTTCTTCTTTAGCCAGCTGGAAATACTCAAGTCTGATTCAAAGTTTCAGAACTAGCTGACAAGATTTCCATTGTTTGGGTGGGCTCATCCGCTGTGCTGGCCTCCTTTAGCCTGCTCTAGACAAACTTCATCAGCCCAAAACACCTGCCTACCAGACTCTAAAGGAATCCAAGTCTGAAGCCAAGGAGGGGTTTCAGGGACTACCAAAGCTTCCGATCCATAAGAGCTAATGAACAACCCCTCCGTGGGACAACCTCCTTCATGTGGCTGCTGTGCTCACTTCTTCTCAAGATCCCTTTTGAGATTCTCTTGCATTTGCAGCAATACTTCCAGATCTGCAATGTCAGATCCTATGGGACCATTAGAAACCTTAGGCAGCTGGTTTCTGACCGTGGCTGCCTTCGCCATCTCTTCCTGCCACCGGCTAGAGTCCTCGTCAGTCTCTTTTGCTTCCATCGGAATAGCAGGCAAAATACCTTAAGCTTTTTCTTCGGAGTTGGCCACTCCAGACATTTATCTCTTACTTGAGCACTTCCCCCAACACGAGAGGTACCAAGTTTGATTTTAGGGGAAACCCTCTCAGACTTTTTGACCATGTTTATGCTCTGGGTTAGTGATGTCGAAGGGACTCGGCTGACTGCCAACGTCATGTAAGATCTCCATGCAAAGCTTCTCTACCCAAACGAGTCTCATTACTCACAGAAGGTTTCTTAAGAGCGCTCTTAGTGGCACCTTTACCAGAAGAACCACCTTTGACAGCCCTTCTTGCAACCCGGTCTGCCATAGCTCTCTTAGAGATGGCGGACTAGAATTTTCAAATTTTAGAGAGAGAGATTTCTAGAGAGAGAGAGAGAGACTCATTTCAGTGCCCCTTCCTCCTCCTCCTCCTCCTGCTTCTTCTCTTTTCTTCCTTCTCTTTCTTTTCTCTTCTCTATAGCTATCCTTTTAATAAGCTTTTCCTATTTTAGTGAATCCATGTGAGTTGGAACAAAGTTTATGCTCTTGCTTCACCAAGTGCACCTTTATGCATTCATACCTGCCTCATTTATACTAGATTTTCATCTGGTATTAAATATGACAGCACACACGCGCGCGCGCGCGTGCGCGCACACACACACAAAAAGAAAAAGAAAAAAACACTTGTTATTAAATTGTTTCGATAATGGACATGTTAGTTGGCTGCGGGTTATATATAGCCAGAATTTTTATATCCAAGGATCAAGACTATGCTGGTCTCTGCACAAAATTTAATAAAGTAACATGACCGTATTCAATATCGTAAAGAGAGAACTTAATGGGTTTGCTGAGTGAACTTTACAATATTCATTTTATGTTCAAACTATGAAGTGGATCAAGTTGGGTACTTTGTTGGTGTTCGAAAGGCTGGCATGCCTATTTTGACACTGAGACGTCGGGAACTTGCTAATTCTTTCGAAAGGCACAAAATTTTAACACTGAGCTTATCCCAGATATGGCTTTCATATTAATTTTTGAATTAATAGATGTTGGGAGTGGCAAGGCCATATGCAAAGAGGAATAGACTAATAGATGGTGGAAGCAAATAGAGATTTTGCACATCTTCATTAATCTGGAGTTTACACAAGTCAGTATTGTATGTGTTTTATTTTGTCTGCTTGGTTTTCTTGTACATTTGGAGTATAATTGAATTGATGATCCAGTGAGGGAAAATTAAAAGAAGGCGAAGGACAAGAAAAAATGAAGGGAAAAGTGAAAGAAAATATAAAATCTCAAATGGATGTTTTTATTTGAGTGAATTAGAAAATATAAGAAAATAGAAGATGTTCATTGATTAACTTATAAACTAACTTTTGTATTTAATTATTTTTAATTTCTTAAATCTCATGCTTTTTCTCTTCCATTTTCATTTTCAAACCGAACATGTAGATTGATTTTGAATCCCTACCCCTTTCCTTTTTACTTGGTAAAACCTTGACTCAAGCACAGCCTTGGAAAATGATTTGGGGGATTTCTCTGGCATCAGATTTGTCATGCTGTGCATATTCTCTTAAGTCTGTTTTCTAAATTTGTTCACTGATAAGGGTCAGACTTTCTACTTGGCCATGGGAATTGCATGGATGTGAATGCACATTATCTATTTGTTAGGGGCCATGAGGCCAATGTTAACATAGTTTGAGCTTGGGTTGATATTTGAGTGAGCTGACCTACTCTGAGCCTGATCCAATGCATGCTCATTGTAGAACGGATTACATGTACTTCATCTAGTAGATGATATCTCTAAATATAGTCTGTTTTCACCACTGAAATATTAGCTGGTGCATCCTCAATAAAGTTCACACTTCAAGATCTCAACCAGGATGGAGAGAGATCATGAATTTTGACACAGATCTTGTCAAATGTCTGTCTATTTCTTGTCAAATTATATAATTTATGACGTCAATGGAAAGGTTAATTATGCTGGCAGATGCCTCTCGTACAGTTGCCCCTAAATTAATAATTTTGGATTGACTGATGTTTTGCATTTCTGTTTAGGATCAGGAGAGAATCAAGAGGAAGAAGTTGATTCCAAAGACTGAGGAGACTGTTCAAATTGAGACTAGTACCGTTGCCCATCAACAACATGCTCAAGAGAAATTGCTCACTGATTCTAATAATCATGGTTTAACTTCACTGGGCAAGCAAATGCTGAATGCAACAGAAGCAACTACAACTGTTGGAATGCCTTGTAATACCATGGTGAATGGCCCCAGCTTGGACCGACCAAAGCATGAGAAGGTGAAGGGAAGTTCAAGCAATTTCAATGAAGGCAAGACAGCGGATGCATTAATAAAGAAAAAGCTCAAGAGGAAGCCAGAATTGGAATGGGGTGAAAATAAATTCTGCTCCCAGAAAGTAGTTGCTTCTTCACATGGGGAGGAAAGACACAAGTCCAGAAAGCAGGTTGCTGCTGCTCCTCTCCCAAAACCAAGTCTTCCAGTGGCTTCTGCTGCTGCTCCTCCTCTTCTTCCACACTTTGAACAGCCCAGCCGACATGATGTCTCCTCAATTAGGACCTCGACACCATGAAGGTGTTTGTGCAATACAACTTTTTCTTCTTCTTCTTGGTTTCTCCATTCATTCTGTGAACAATTGTTTCTCAGTTTTGTAATTGAACGTTGATGTCATGTCGAGTATAATCCTGTCTTTAATGAAACTGACACAGCTTTTCCTTTGTTGCATCATTAATTTGGGGGGTGCGGGGGATCTGTGGTGCCAAATGCACAGCAGAACATAAAGTCTCTTAAATTTAACAACTATTATTATTATTATTATTACCACCGACGTAATGGTGTTCAAAAATTTAAATTACCTTTTTCCCAACACTAAACTCTCTATCCACCGTTATCCCCATTTTTTTTCTCACTAAACATTATCTCTAAAACTAATATCCCTTTTATTGGGTAGTTATTTATAAGGGTAAATTATATTTAGATCCTTTAAACATTTAGGCAATTATACATGGATCCCTCTAACATTTAAAAATTATAAATACTTCCCTTATTTTGAAATGTTTGTAACACCAAACCCTTTCCGTTAATTTTGATCATAATACCGTAAAACATTTATTGAATAGACAAATTTACTCTCACGTTGCTTGCCGTCAAGCATTTAGTTCTGTTTGTGATTGAACGGTAAGGTTGAGCTTTTGGTACAATGTGACCTCCCATGGTGGTTCGAATTCTGTCTTCGTCTTCGTCTAGGTCGCCTTCGAGAGTCCGATATCTCGAATCTTTTCTTTGATGATTTAGAAAGCTAATAAGAAAAATGCGTGTCTTTGAGAGCTCTATGATCTCGAATCTTTACTCACTGCTACAGTGTTCTTGGTGGCTCTGTCCTTGTCGGTGGCACACTAGTTGTCTGAAAAACAAAGGTCCTGGTTGCCCTGTGCACATTTTCGTCACCATAGTCATCGGAATCCTATTTTTCGTCGTTGCTGAAGAGGAAAGATGAAGTTTCTAATGATGGCATCAGACAAAGAAGACGAAAGCCTTGTCTATTTCCTCAAATCCAAAGTCCTATCCGATGTCTCAGATTAGGCTTTGATTTAATCAATTTCATCTATATTCTTTCAATTTGAATATATTTGTATATGCGTGTATCAATTGGTTTAATTGGATTTGTTTATTGGTTTTTGGGGGACTTGGTTGCAAGAAGATGCAAAGTGTTTTGCTACGACTGTGCATTTACACAACCATTAGGATTGGTGAGAAATGGGTAGCACTGGCGACAACGGCGGCAAGACTTTGCCTTTTGCGACGGCGGAGATGGCAGAGCTGCAATATGAGAAGGCAAAAATATCAGTGTGGTGGGGCATTAAGAACTACCACATCACCAAAGGTTGTGAACCCTACTCGATGGCTCAGAATAATAGTTTTTTGCATTGGTCAAGATGAAGTATTACGGGCTCGTCTCCATCTTTGTCTACGGTGACACCACTCGAATTCCAATCTCCATCTAACAGGCTCTCAACAGTACTAGCATCGCCTTAAACCATGTCCCTGCAAGTATATATATATAGACACACATGTATGATTAACAGTTTGATGAATTGTTGAGCATGTTAAAGAAATTGTCCCTTTTTTTTCTTTATCTTAGAGTGAACGGATTGTGATGAACTGTTGTTCTATTGTCAAGGGTTTGATTGATTTCATGAAGTTTGACTTTGGATGAGTTCTTAGTAGTGTTCAATTTTATGATCAGAGAAGGTGATCGGTCCGTATGTGGCTAAATTTCTTAAGTTTATACCTTGAGACTTTGATTTATTTGTGTCAAACTTTGAGTGGAATTTCTGTGTTTATTGCTAATGATTGATGCGATTGCTTTTTCTAAGACACAATAAATAAGTTTCTTTTAATATCCCTCTCTCTAAAATTTATTGAAGATTTATTTTTTCTTTGTAGATCAAGTTCATTGCTTGCCCTCAATTCTCCTTGGATTGGGGGTGGGAGAGGCAAGAAGTGGGGGCGGTTCTCAAGGTGGTGGACACGAGATTCGGTAGAGAGTTTGATGAGATAGATGTAGTGGTGCTCAAGCTTGGATGTATGTGTTCTAACAGTTTTTCGAGAATGCGAGGTGAGGCTGCCTATGTTGAGGTCGTCGTCAGATAAGTATGATGGTAAGAAGGGCGGTGGTGGGAATGAGTTTGAGGATTTCTTGCGGTGACCGAAGACGAGCACAAAAAGGGGAGAGAGATGAGGTAGTGAGAAGGAGGGTAAACTTGGTATATTGAGAAAAAAAATTGGCTAACATCATCATTTTAATTGAAATCTTAGCAGAGTTAGAGTCAAAATTAATAAAGAGAATCTAGTTGTTACCCATATTTTAAAATAAGGGATGTGTCTATAATTTTTAAATGTTGAGAGAGTCTATGTGTAATTATCTAAATGTTTAGAAGGTCTAGGTGTAATTTACCCTATTTATAATTAGCCAAATGTCGAGGGGTAGTGATTGTAATTCATCTAATTTAGTTTATTCATTTTATTTTTCATTCTATTAATTATTCCAATACCAATTATTTCAAGCACATTATCTTTAAAGAAAATTTAAAGTTTTAATGATATTCAAGCTTCACTTGGGTCTGTTATCTAAAATATGAACTTATTCACAACTTTCTTTGTTCTTTTTCCTAAATAAAAATCCTTTTCTAGTGCAACTAGCTATTTTTAATTGTTTAATTTTAAAGAGTGTCACTCAATAGCTTTGATATGTTCTAAACAATCCTAAAATGCCTAATTGTAACTTAGAAACGATTAACAGCTAACTTAATTTTTGACACAGTAATCTCTTAGCATGAAAATTATTTTTTGTAGATTTGGGAGATGTATGGAAGAGAAACAAAAATAAAGGGTAAAGTTCATAAGTTTTAGAAAGATTTACTGGCTTAAATTCAGAGTATTTCTCTGAACCTGTTATAATATATTTGCTCTTAAGCCAAATGTTCTTTTACAAATAATGAAATTGACAGTATGCAAAAACTAGCTAAGATTGGATCGTTTATATTCTTCAGTTTTTATATTTGAATTCATTAGTTGGTAATTTAGTTTGGTAAACCAAAGAAAAGTCTCATTTTTTTTTGTTACTTTTTCCTTTTTACATAATTTTTTCACAAAATTCAATTTAATTTTTATTTGGTATAAATTAGAAATGTTAGTCGCATTTAAAAAAACAAGTACTTAAAAAGTAAAAATAAAAAATAAAAAATTCATGTGGCCTAGAAGACCAACATTTTCATTGATTCTCCCACTTTCAAACATTTTTTTTTTCCAATCTATTTATTTATTTATTTTTTTCAGCAATGAATAACATGCCTAAAACTCTAAACAAAAAAAAAAAGAAAGGCAGCAAAATAATGAATCCATGTTACCAAACTAAATTTTAGTCGGGTAAGCTTTTATTTTCTCTCGTACGCTCTAATACACAAGCTCAAGGACCATATTTTAATGACTTCCCTTAATCATGATAGATAAGAGTTGATTTTAGCAAATTATATGTTGGGACATTTACTTGCTCCTGTAAGTTTTGACATAACGAGATATATTCCTCCTAACCCATATATCTAAATCCAAATCATGATTTCATTTCACCAGCCGAGCACCTCAAGCAATAAATACAACCCAAAAAATAATTCAGGTACTGCTTCCCCTCACTGAAAGAATTTACTTGTTGAGCTGAAGAATGGCTGATCACATCAAACAATAAAACAGGCATTTGCTAGAATCAGCGGAAGAGTTAGAAGTTGGATACAGAATTTGTATTGATCGAATCACTGTAATTAAGAAGGCCAACTACGGTAGCTGCTCATAGCTGAGAGGTCTATCCACAGCAGGACAATTGTCGTTGTTGCTGTTCCCAGGTAGCTCCGCTTTAGTCCATTTGGTGCGCAGCATATCCAACAAAAGAGCAACAGCCTGGCAGCCGAGACCACATATTAAGCCCACCCACAAGCCCTGCAACAAAACCAACAACAAAATAAGAAACTTTATGAAATAACTTGGCATGATCTTTTGCTGTTTGTTTCTCGTTTTCTGTTTTTTTGTTCCCAAATTTTTTTAAATTGATAACAAAAACATTTGATAATTATAGTGGCTAAAAATAGAAGCACGGCTTTTAATTTTTTCATTTTATTTTCTTTTTTAAAAGCAAACTCGCCAAACTTGTGCCTTCACTTCTTTTCAACATAAATGAAACAACAATAATTCCTTCGCAGTTATAAAATCTACTTCAAACAGGAAGCCAGTGATCACCTTAGCGTAAAGGTTCGCTTTGAAGGCAAGGACAATGGCAATGGGCATGCCAATGCAGTAAAATGTTCCCAAGTTGATCTACGCTGCTAGGTGCTGCCAACCACACCCTCTGGCCTCTCCTGCATATATAGGTGCGTCACTTTCGTGAGAAAAAATAAGGGGGAGAAAAAAGAAAAAAAAATGTCTATTGTTAAGAGTAAGCGGGGATGATAATATTTCTGACCTGATGAGATTCCTTGAAAGTTATCGAAGAATATAGGGACTACAAGGAATGGAGACACTGAAGCAAATTTATGTAAAATGGTTGAGCTATTACTGAACAAACTAGCCCAAAAGTTATGTCCAAAACCAAGAAATAAACCAACAATAAGCGCAAGGATCATAGAGAGCTTGAGGGAGACGGCCATTGCATTCTTATCTCGTTCTATATGACCTGCTCCTAACTCATTTGACACCCTTGTGCTGTCATATAGATACATGAAGTTTTGGTTATTCAATCGATACTTAATACAAAATTAAATAACTTTTGACTATTTGGGGGGGAAAAAAAGGAAGAGTAACTAACCTAGCAGCAGCATTGAGACCATAAGATTGAAGGCTACAGCTTCTGTATTCACACGGAAGGTAAGTATATATTATATAAACAATACATCCAAAGAGATCACCGCGTTGAGCAAAATCAATTCCAAAAACATCAATACACAAACAGAAAGAAACAAAGAGAAACCTCACCACATAGCAACCAATGAGGTTGTGACTTTTGAATTTGGCATCAACCCAGCTACTATTACCAGCACCTCAAAAGCCCAATACGCCAAGCTAAAAGAGAAAAAGAAAGAAAAAAAGGATATGAAGATTGAGAAGATATAGATGGACTCCAAAAAAAATTTAGTGTCTCAATCTCAAATTCAATTTCCATGTGGTACCCTCAGTGGATGTTTTCAAGATATTGAAGAAGGATAATATAATACTACCAGAATTATTTATTTTTTTATTTTCTTTTGTAAATATATATATATATATATAACAAAATAAAGGAAAATGGTAGTTTATGAAAACAAAAATACAGAAAATTATTATAGAATAAAATGACAACACCACTTCTTTAATAAAAGGGTGTTTTAGTGAAAATTATCTTTTAAAGTAATTAGCTTACATGAGAAACACACCATAGGTAATTGCTAATTTTTAATTCCTCATAATTTGGCAATGCATGAAAAAATTTATAATTTGAAGCGTGCATTCTTAGAGACTAGACTAAAGTTTTGAAGGTAGGCTTGATTGTTGTGAAATCAATGCAGAACCAAATAAACTAAAATGGAGACTTGCTTGTTGGCTTCGTTGACTCAGAGATACTGCAAGGTTAAAGAAATTTTCTGAAGTGTGGGAAGCTGGCTGTCTTGCTCCAGCGAACAGCACCCAAAAAAAAAAAAAAAAAAAAAAAATAATAATAATAATAAATAAATTAAAAAAAAAAATTAAGAAACTCTACATTTGAAATCCCGCGAAGAGTTGGATTGAGCCTCTACCATTTATCACTCCTTCTCCTAGGGTTACTGCAGTGAGAATAAATTATTCTACACCCTTATGCTTAAAAAATAATTCTCTAAAACATTTAGCCGAGGGGAGATATTATAAAATTGGAGGATATAAAGAGTTTTAGGAAAGGAAACGAGCAAATGGTGGAAATAAAAATCAGATGTGATGCTATGAAAATTGAATGACATTTTAGTATATTAAAATGAAAGATAGCAATATTTGCTAAGTTTAGTAATGAGGCTATGGTATATGTATATAATAAATTGGTTTAATTATAAATATCTTATTTATTTATTCTCTATGTTTTAAGTATTTATAGCATTGTTATATTATGTTTTAAAAATTATGTTAGTGTATTTTTTGACATGAAAAGTTACTTAGTAACCAATTGAATTTCATACGTTTACGAGCGAGGAACAAAGAAAATAGAGGAAAGATGAAATCTGTTTATATGGTGTTGAAAAAGGTAAAGTAAAATGCGACAAGATATGTGGAGTTGGATATAGTGTATGTGCGCGGCGCGCGTGCGTGTGTTGTGTGTGTAATGTGTTGGGATGTGTGTGCGAAAAGCATTACGATAGAAAAATAAGATCTCGGTATACGGTACTCATAGATTGAAAGTCGCTAAATCTATGTAGGATTTAGTCATTATACTAGTAGGTTGGTAGCCTACAACACGACACTGATTTGGTTAATTATAACAATTAGATGTTAGTCCATAAATATAACGAGGTTTACTTGATTGATCGTGACCATTGGATGTTGATCTATAAATACAACGAGGTCGACTTAATTGTGTCTATTGATCCAAGGCTTATAAACAATGATGTTCTAACCGATCATTTTCATTAGGTGTTAGCCCCTGAAATACAATGATGGTTTTGGGGCTGGACATGGTATTTACGGGACGACATGTGTCTATGGTTTGGACATGGTATTTACGGGACAACATGTGTGTATGGTTTTATTGAGGAATGTGTTTAAAGTGAGTAAAATCGAAATTTTTAGTTCAGGCTATGAAAGAGGATAATAGAAATATGCTAACATAATTTAGGAACATTGTTATATGCTCTAGTTATTAAAATCTAAGTACTAAGATCTTTAATGCTAACACGATAATGCAAAATATAGTGATAAGTTATGAGAACTGATTAACTTGATCCAATTTGGTTATCATTGATAAGTTGAGGAATTTTCTAATTATGTTTTGAAAATAAATGTAAAGGTAATAGGGTTGAATAAATTTGGATAAACGGATTATTAAATATATGAATACCAATTAAGGTTTGGTTGATATAATAAGACTAAATAGTGTATGAAGTTAACAGTTTAAAAGTTCAAGGGAAACTTATCACCTATTTTATTAAATTTTATGTTGATTTTGATAATGGATGGATACTGAATAATGAAATAACAATAATGATGTTGATGCAATGATTTGTTCATTACAATTGAGGTTATTGTCATTTGTCGCACCATATTGGCATGTTAGGGCTTGATATTACATCTTAAATTTTGTTTATATGAGCAAAGTGTTGTTATATGACTCGATCACTTTAATACCATAGGAGTAAATATATTGTATGTTCACTTGTGCATTTGTTAGAACACGTGAATTTAGTGCTCACGTCCCTATAGATTATTTTGCAGGTTCTTAAAATGAATTTATCATTGGAGATTTTGATTAGGTATTTATATTGTTCTTTTATTTCATTTTTTGTCTAGTAACATATATTTTGATACCTTAGTTGTAAAGGTTATATTATTATGACTTCGATAGGATGGAAAATTGTACTTATTTATTATTGTTACTTTGGTGGGTTTGTAATGGGTCGACTGAGCTCTTAGTTGTATTTTGAAGCATTATGGTTAGTGATGGCTGTGGCTTAATTGGTATTATTCTAAGTTATCATATTTTGAATTTTATATATATTGCTCCAATTGTAATTTGGTTCCAGTGGGGATTGAGTTATGTGATTACTATAATTTATTATTCACAACTCGGGTTACGAAACTTGGAACTGACAAGAACATCTAAAAATGGTCCGAATATGTCAAAACCTAACCCGAACCTCTTTCGAATTGGCCCAAGCTTGGAGCTATAGGCCAAATCAACCTAAAAGGGGCATACCACCTAAAGGACTTACCACAAACCTTTGTGGCAAGTTTCCTTGCTTGTAAGGCTAGACAGGGTTTTTTGCCCACAAGCCCAAGTGTGAAACGTTACCTGTAAGGCTAGGCACCACTTTTTGCCTACTTCTACAAGTAAACTTCTTAACCAATGCTAACAGGAAGAAAAACTCACTAAAGTGGTACGAGCATGATATTACGCCCGTATTTACAAGCTTAAAAGCCCACCTATAGCAATTAAACAGACTTTCTGATCAACTTAAGCTAAGTGAATAGGAGGCTCCCCTAGTTTATTTTTCACATTCAAGAACTCAACACACTTGGAGCATTCAGAGCAATGCCAATCGAGACCCTAGACTTTCTCTTTCTACAAAAGCCTAAATTCATATACTTTTCACTCTTTAAAAATTTTTTATTTTATCTTTTAATTTAATATATTTGCGTTATTAGGATAGTGTAATTCCTTTTAATTCAATCTATGATATTGACCAGATTTACACAGGATAACTTAGCAAAATTTTAGAAATCATAGATAAGTCATCCACATCATCCTATAAATACGAGCTAAACTCTAAACACTATTATGCATGCAAACACACGCCCACTTGGGTTGACACAAACTTATAAGTCAAACACTTAGCAATCCAGATCATTCACATAAGTAGTTAAAGCTTTAGAGGCTGAAAATGACTTATGATTGGTTAAGCTAGTGATTTTGAAGTCATGGATCTCATAGATATATCTAACATGCATGTTTCAATTGTCATCTGTGATAGAGGATAAATGTCAGAATATAAATTTTCATCATACTTACCATGCTCATAGCCTATTTAATCGTATCAATTGCATCATTCACATCATACTTAGCTCCAAGTGTTTCGATGTATGCCCTAAAATTATATATTAGATGATAAATTGATTTTATTCTGATAAAGAATTCTTATTTTGTTTACCTAAAGTTTCTTGATTTCTTATAGATGCATGTATTTCATGTGAAGAATGTAATCCTTGATTGTTAATGAACTTGATTCATGTTTATAAAAGCGTTTTATACATAAGTGATAAGAATCTAAGTATTAATCAATCTAAATTTGTTCATAGTCAGTGATGAGATAAGGATATCTCAATTGAAAGACTGTAATATTTTAGATTTTTATATGATAGAATGATTTATCCCAATCGTTAGAGTAGTGGACTTTGAATTTAAAGTGTCAGTGTGGAACACATTGAACAGGACAATAATAAGAAACATATCTAAACCATACTATCTGCATTGATGTACTTCTTTTGTTCACCCTAAGTAATTGCTCTAAATCCTGAGATAGTGATAGACACTATTTTATGTAATGAAGACTTTTATTTCATCAGGAGTGAGGTTATATTATAGGCTTACACCTCAGTGTTTTGGGAAATCATTGCATAAGATTAGGGAACATGCACTATCAAGAATGAATTCACAATCTCATTTTAGATTGGGAGATTATCTATATTAAGAATATTAAATAATCATTAAATCCGAATCCAGTCATCTTAATAATATTTTATTGAGATGGTGACCAATATAAAAATGATTAGAATAATAGGTCATAAATAAAGTAGGGAGGTATTGGATAGCTTCTTACTTTTAATTATCTCTATATTGGATGAAAGCACTTAATTAAAAAATTAAAGAGCGACTAAGGTGTTTTAGAAAATTATTTAAATAAACTGGGATTGGAGTTATAGTGGAGTAAGGTATAATTATTAAGGGATATATTTGTAATTTTGAGATAATTATGGGTAATTTTCTAATTAGCCAACTTAAGTTTATTTACACATAGGATCTTTACTCTTACCTGTATAAAGGATTAGTCTTTTATGTTGCCCACATGATTCTAAACGTCAGAAAATCCCTGAGGGGATCTTAATAGGAGAAAGAGCGAAAAAATATAAGAACTTCAACGTTCGGGAAAGAAAAGTTTGAGAAGTCAAGATTAAATCTAGAAATAACAAAATGTTAGTTTTTTTTATTGATTTGATTTCATTTTTGTGTTTTGAATACAATGGCGTTAGAAATTTATATTATTTCATACTTGATCGATTTGAAAAAGTTTTGAAAACCTATACCGTTGCGAACCTGATTCCTATAGTTAGTATCAGAGAAGTCTTGCATGATTTTTTTTTATAACTTCTTATTAGTTCTTGCAATTAAATCAAGTTTTGTTTTATGTTATTTATGAAAGTTGTATTAATTAATTTTTTTCTAGAATATTAGTTAAAATCAAATTTTAATTAATGAAGAAAAAGAAAAAAAAAATACTTGTGGAAAGAATAGGTTCGTTGAATTTTTATTTGGCCAAAGAGTTGGAAAATAAAACCAAAGAAATTTTTTTTGGATGTTTTTAATTTTATTTATCATTTCTTTTGAAGTTGTTTGTATTTTTTTTCAAAAGAGAAAAATTGCGAAACCCGAACTGTTAAAAGAGTTTCTAGAGAATTCTCCCAATAGGAAATTATTCCACACGTCACACCATGTAACAAAAAGGTGGACCAGCGACTCTAGGCTTGGCGGAGTTGCGGCTCAAGGCACAGTTGAGAGGAACAAGGGACTGTTTGCTTGTCGATTTTTTCAAAAACTACGTTATTTGATTGTTTTGACATCAAAATAAATTTGTTTTGAACCTACTTTTTTTTTTCTGTAACCTCCTAACAACCTAGTAAATATTTGTAAAAATTTTAAATAATTTTAAAAATTAAAAGTTGTTTAAGGTTTTGAAAATAAGGGTTTTGGTTCAAAACGAAGCCAATAGTTTTCCTAATTTTTTCCCTTTAGTTGTTGACATTCTTTGATATATGACTAGAGATTCATAATTAATTAACATAACTTTAGAAATTAATAATTACTATTAATCCTAAAATGTGCGTAATTTTCATATCTTGTAATTTTTTTGTTGTTTAAAATTGTTTACTTATGAATAGTATAATCTACATGATATAATGTGTTGGGTAATCTCTTTTTGGTTGGTTAATAGGAAAGGGTGGTATAAATTTATATGAAAAGCTTATATAGGACAATAAATCTGGTTTTCTCGTGAAAGGGTAGATTTATTAGTATCTTTACTTTTTTCTTTATTTTTTCATTTATTTAGAAATTATGTATGCCCTTCCATGCGTATAGGTTTTATGTAATATTAAATATTGAAGAAATGAAGTGGAAGAAGAAGGAGAGAAAGAAGGCAGAGTTCAATCTTATGCCATAGATTTTACATAGATTTTCTATTATAGACCAGAAGGCAAAAGAGAGATGTTGTTTACGTTTATACATATATATACTACGTGTGATGTTATTATGTTTGATGATATACATTTATGCATGCATGTTAAAAAAATTTATTTGTTTAACTTTATAAACTTAAAAAGGGAAATTATTCATAACTTGCTTTGAAATTTTATAAAAGAAAATCTTTTTCAAAATTAAATTTTAATTTTTGAAAATAAAAAGAAAACAAGACATGAATGATAAATTTTAAAGTATCGTAAAATTTTAAAATTCAAGTGTTGGTCTTCCATTATTAGTTCATAGTAAGATGATGATAAGTATCTTAAGTCATCTTCGAGTGACTGTCCCCTATGGAAGGTGCTTATTCTCATTGGTTACAAGATTGAATCTTATAAGATAAGATGATTGAGATGGAGTGAGGGTGATTCTCCCTATGAGAACAGTTACTTACAATGGTTGTCTTTTCTTCGAGGTAGTGGTGTTCACTTGATCAAAAGGGAAATAATTTTTGTCCTCATGACTTAGTTATTTTTCTTTTGAAGACAAAATGGAGTTGATATTACAACAGATCTTATCCTCTTAATCGTATAGGTAGCATTTGACTTCCTCATAAAGCATATTATTTATATGAAATAAGTCCCTTTGTATTCATTTATAGTGCCTTGAGTATAACACTATTAGATAATGAAAAACAAAAGTCTAATTTTTCTTTGCATCCATATCTAGTAATGTTTTTCTTATTTTTTTTATCAGATGCTACCACTTAATCCTCTCTCGATCCTACTCAATCAGAACAAACTCACTGGGCCAAATTATGTTGATCGGAAATGGAACCTTGATATTGTGCTTACCGCTGAGGGGTACAAATATGTTCTTATTATTGAATGTCTAACATTACCTGTAGAAGGTGTGTCTCAGGAGGAGCGTGATTGTCATGTAAAATAGGTGAAGGCTAATGAGATGGCTTAGTGTTATATTCTAGCATCGATGTTCAATGTCTTATAACATCAACACTAGAACATGGATATTGCTTATGATATCATATTTAATCTCAAGGTAAGGAATAGAGATGGCTTACTAGGTAGATTGCCATGAAAGTATTATTGAACACTAAAATGGCTAAAAGAACTCAAGTAGAAGAATATGTTTTAAAATTGATGGATTATTTAAACATACTAAAAGTCCTTGGGGCTGAAATTGATAGAGAATCCCAAATTGATATTATCGTTGAGTCACTGCTAGATTCTTTCAATCAGTTCAAGTTAAATGTTAACATGAACAAACTTAGTTTTTCTTTAACAGAGTTTCTTAATGCTCTGAAGGCAATGAAGGGTATTAACAAGAGTAGACCTAATGTTCTTCTTGTTATACCTTCTTTTTCCAAGCCTCAGTATAAGGGCAAGGGCAAGGGCAGGGGCAAGGGCAAGGGCTAGGTAAAGAAGAAAACCAATCCCAAAAGCACCAAGGATGCTGGCACTATCCCAATTATGAATAAAAGGAACAAGAAGAAAGTAAATGCTAAGCTAAAAGGGAAATTTTTCCACTTTGGCGCGGAAGGACATTGGAAGACGAATTGTCCTACCTATCTAGCAAAAAAGAGTACAAGTATACTTGAGTCATTTGTTATTGAAGAAAAATTTTTGGCGGGTATTTCATATTATTGATGTATAGACTCTGAGGCAACTAATTACATTTGTAGTTCGTTGCATAGGTTTTAGGAAACCGAGAGGCTAAGTGATGGAGGTTTGCTTGCACCTTGGTGATGACTCTAAGATTGTTGCTGTTTCAATTGGAGTAGTTAGATTAATTTTTAGTGATAAAACCTTGGTTTTAGAAGATTGCCTTCATGTACCTAGCATTAGAAGAAATTTACTTTTAGTTTCTTGTTTAATTATAAAAGGATATTTAGTTGTTTTTAACTCTTCAGTTACTATTAAATTAAATGGTTCTTGTATTTACTCTAATACATTGACAAATGGCCTATATTTGATTACTCCACAATTGAATGAGATTCATGACATAAATGTAACAATTCACAATCATCATCATCATCATCATTCATGTCACCAAATGTCAAAAGAAAAGCTTCTTCAACTAATCCAACATATCTTTGGCATTTGAAGCTTGGTTATATTAATCTAAATAGCATAACAAGGTTAGTAAAGGAAGGTACTTTATCTTCATTGCCAGTCGAGCTATAACCAGCTAATGTATCCTGCTTGGAGGGTAAAATGACCAAGAGACCTTTTTCTATCAAAGGGAATAGAGCCAAAAGATTTATTGGAGTTAGTTCAAACAGAGGTATGTGGATCATTGAATGTTAAAGCTGGGGGAGGTTATGAGTATTTCATCATTTTCACAGATGGTTGCTTTAGGTATGGTTATGTCTATCTGTTGCACCATAAGTTTAAACCTTTTGAAAAGTTTAAGGAGTTTCAAGCTAAGGTAGAAAAGTAATTATATAAGAACATAAAGTCATTTAGATATGATCGAGATGGGAAGTATATCTCCAGTGGCTTCATTAAATATTTGTTGGATAATGGGATTATATCTCAATTATCTGCACCAGACATACCTCAACAGAATGGTGTAGCTGAAAAAAGAAATATGACTATTTTAGATATGGTTAGATCAATGGTAAGTTATTCAGGTCTACCCATATTCTTTTGGGAATACGCCTTAGAAACAACAGTGTATATTCTAAACTCTATACCAGCTAAGTCTACCCCTAAGATTTTCGTTGAGTTGTGGACTGCATGACATCGTAGTCTGTAATACTGTAGGATATGGGGTTACCCTGTATACATGCTAAAAGGCCAAGAATGGTAAGTGGGAATCAAGATCAGAACTGAGCTATTTTATAAGGTATTCAAAAGGAATGAAGGTTGGTTATTTTATATTCCCAGAGAGCAGAAGATGTTTGTTAGAACGAATGCTGTCTTTTCATAAGATGATTTTATTATGGACCAAAAACTCAAGGGCAGAGTTCAGCTAGATAAGATGGATAGTTCTCACCCCTATGTCACTGATATAATCATTTTCCAGGATACTCCACACACTACGTGACCCATTTTTTTTGATACACTAGAACCTCATCGTAGTGGGAGGATTGTCAGGGCATATGATAGGGATATATTCTATGGAGAGAATCTCCAAAGAAAACAAAAACCTAATCCTTCTAGCTATAGTGAGGTTATTTCTGATACAGATGTAGATTCTTGGAAAAGGCTATGAAAGTTTAAATAGAGTCTATGTACTCGAATCAAGTTTGTAAACATATAGAATCATCTGCCATTGTTAAACCTATTAGGTATAAGTGGGTTTACATAACAAAAATGAGATTAGATGAGTTTGTCAAGACCTATAAGGCTAGGCTAGTGGCTAAAAAGTTGACTCAAAAAGAGGGTATCGACTATTAGGAAACTTTTTCACCAGTTGCTAAGCCTTTCATTTTCTCTTATCCATTGTACCTTATCTCTATTATGAGATTTGGAAAATGGATGTCAAGATGACATTTTTGAATAGGCATCTTGATGAACACATCTTTATGATGCAACCAAAAGGGTTCATAGCTAAGGGCCAAGAGCATATGGTATGTAAGTTGCATAAGTATATTTTTGGACTTGAACAAAAATCTCGTAGTTGGAACATTTTTTTGGATCAAGCCATCAAATTGTTTGATTTTAATCAAAATCTAGATGAACCTTGTGTGCATAGTAGGTGTAGTGAGAACGTGGTGGTTTTCTTAGTCCTATACGTGGATGACATTTTGTTCATTGGGAATAATATTGGTATGTTATCAATAATTAAGATCTGGTTAGCAAAATAGTTTGATATGAAGGACTTGGGAGAGGCAAGCTATATCCTTGGGATTAAGCTTTTGCAAGATATCAAGAATCAAAATGTTAGGCCTCTCTCAAATTGCTTATATTGATAAGATATTAGTCAAGTATGCTATGTATAACCTTAAGAAGGGTATGCTACCTTTCAGGCATGGGGTGCCTCTGTCTAATTATTAGTGTCCTGTGACCTCTATAGAAGAGGAGCATATGATGAAAGTCCATTATGCTTCAATACTAAAGAGCCTCATGTATGCTGTGTTTTATACTAAACAAGATGTCTGCTATGCAGTGGGCATGGTCAGCCATTATCAATCTAATCCTAGACCAGAACATTAGACTGCTGTAAAGTATATTCTTTAGTACTTGAGAATGACTAAAGATTATATGCTGGTTTATGGGGGTGGATGCCTAGTTTCTATTAGATACACTGATTCAAACTTCATATCAGATAAAGATTCTTAAAATTCAACATCTGGTTATGTGTTTACTCTTGGTGGAGGAACTATAAATTGGAGGAGTATTAAGTAGCTGTGTATTGTTGACTCTATCACTGAAGCCGAGTATATAGGAGCTTCAAAAGTGGCTAAGAAAGTAGTTTGGCTCAAGAAATTCCTTATGAAACTAGAAGTAGTATAAGCTAAGTTGCCTATTACTGATTAGACTTCAATTGTTGCATGTTTATCTATTTAATTACACATTTCTATAACACATAAATGATATAATATTCTTGTCTTATTCAGGTTTTATCCTCATCACTCAACATGGAGCATATGCTAAATTTTTATCACAATGAAAGGTGAATTGAGCTTGTTGGAGTTGCAAAGGAGGAGTATGAAGAATGGAAAGATTGGATATATTTGAATATAAAACATCAATTGATTTAAGCCACTTATGGAGATTAATAATTTCCATTTAAGTTCAATATAAGAGGATTAAACCATCGGGTTGAAAATTTTAGAAGTAGAAAATTGTATTTAGATATAAGAGATGTCTGGGTGAGTCATAGTATGGTAAATAAGACTCCCAACGAGCTATCGATAATGAGTAGGGTCAGCTGAGAGCTCACCCTTAGTTGCAAGTAGCTTCACATAAGTCTCCAAAGGGATATTAATAGTTTTATTATCAGTGATACTAGTTCAAGAGAGAAGGTTAGAAGCATATTTAGCTTGAGACACGTAATATTCCTACAAACTGGAAGTGACCTCAAGGCTAAAAAGTAGCTAAGTGTACGAAATCCTTCACCTCAAAGTGTTGACTAAGAAAATATTGGAGTGCCTTAATGCCACACAAATCATCACTAGTGATAACCATATCATTAACATAAAGTAGTAGAAGAATGATACCAGTGGAGAAGTGACGAATAAATAATGTAGTCGCAGGCACTACGAGCAGAACCTTGATGAGCTAAAACAAAGCTAAACTTAGAAAACCAAGCTCGAGGAGACTGTTTAAGTCTAAAAAGTACCTTACAAACTCAAAAAACCTTCTAAGGAAGATGAGAATATCCAGGAGGAGGTTTCATGTATACTTCATTAGTGAGATCACCATTAAGGAAGGAATTTTTCACGTCTGTCTAGAACAATGTCTATTGGTGAATAGTTGCAACATCCAGTAAAGACCGAAAAGAAGTGAGGCGAGTCATTGGAGTAAATGTCTTTTCATAATCGATGCCATACACTTAAGTGAATCCTTTTACAATAAAGTGATTTTTATAATGTTCCACAAACCCATCTGATTGATTCGTAATTTGTAAACACATTTACACCCTACTATAGGTTTATGAGCAGACAAATCAACTAGGTCCCAGATACAGGTAGACGTAAGAGCATTAAGTTCATCATGTATTACTTGTTACCAAAATGGGTCAGAACTGGCCTCGCAATAAGAATGGAGTTCATAAAGAGAAGTAATAGTAGAATAGCAATGATAGTCATTAAAATAAAAATGAGGAGCTCTTACTTGGGTAGGATGGGATGGTGATGATCATGGGATGATAGAGGGGAAAGTTCAGGAATAGAAACTGTATGGAAACGTTCAAGAGCAAAAGATGGAAGTGAAACATCCACAATAGTGCTAGACGAACTGAGGAAAGATGTCAAGTGATCACCTTGAGATCTTAAAGAACCTACATCATTAGAGTCAGTATCTAAAAATAGGGTAATGAAGGATAAGTAAAATGGGTGTATGATAAGAAGAGCTAGAAGAAAGCTTGATCATGTCAATAAAGAAGCGAGGTTCCTGGAAATTGAGCATGACGGGAAAGATGAAGACGTTTGGAAATGGGATCATAGCAATCGTAGCCTTTTTTTTCAATACCATAGCCAAGGAAACAACATAAGCGAGAGCGAGACTCTAATTTGGTACGCTCATGTTGAGGAAGAAGCACAAAACAAGCACAACCAAATGTTCTAAGGTGTGAGTAGTCTGGTACCTTCTCATATAAATGTTCATAATGAGAACAATTTGAGATTATTGGAGAAGGAACCCTGTTAATTGTGTAAATGGCTATAAGATTGGCTTCTCTCCAAAAGTTTTGAAATAGAAAGGCAAAAATAAAGAGTGACCGAGTGGTATTTAAAATATGACGATGCTTCCTTTCTACATGACCATTCAGCTGAGATGTATAGGGACAAGATAAGTGAGAAAGAGATCCATTGTTTTTAAGATTTGAAAGTATAGAATTATCCTTATATTCCATAGCATTATCAGAACGAAAAAATCTTAATCTTATAGGAAAATTAAGTCTGGATCATTTTGTGAAAAATATAAAAACATTTTGGGTAAATCAAATTTAAATTAGGTAAGTATAAATTTAAATTACTTTAAATCTATATCATTCAAAATTGAATCTGAACTAACTAAATTTTAAATCAAGTTAAATTAGCTAATACAAAATTAAATTAACTTAAATTTTAATATAAAATGAATTTAAATTTGCCAAGTATAAAAAAAACCGACTTAACATCTATATTACTCAAAAATGAAGTTAAATTTCTAAAAATTAAATTAAGTTAAATTAGCTAAGAATAAAATTAAATTAGGTTAAATTTGAGAATAAATTGAATTTAAATTAGCTAAGTATAAAATTAAATTAACTTAAATTTTAATATAAAACAAATTTAAATTAGTTAAGTGTAAATTTTAAATTAACTGATATTAGCTATGAAAATAAATAAATTAACTTAAATTTTAGTATAAAATGAAGTTACATTAATTAAGTATAAAATTAAATTTTCTTAAAATCAATATTATTCAAAATAGAATTTAAATTACCTAAAATTTAAAATTAACTGAAATTAGCTAAATACAAAATTAAATTAGCTTAAATTTTTGTATAAATTGAATTTAAATTAGCAAAGAATAAAATTAAATTAATTTTAAATCTATATGATTCAAAATCAAATTTAAATTTCTTGAAATTTTAAATTAACTGAAATTAGCCAAGTACAAAATTAAATTAAACTAAATTTTCGTATAAATTGTATTTAAATTAGCTAAAAATAAATTTAACTTAATTTAAATCTATATCATTCAAAATTAAATTTGAATTAACTAAAATTTTAAATTAAGTTAAATTGGCTAAGAGTAAAATTAAATTAAATTATATTTTTAGTACAAATTAAGTTTAAGTAAGCTAGGTATAAATTAAAATTAATTTAAATCTATATAGTTCAAAATTGAATTTAAATTTACTAAAATTTTAAATTAACTTAAAGTAGCTAAATATAAAATTAAATTAGTTAAATTCTAGTACAAATTGAATTTAAATTAACTAAAATTTTAACTTAACTTAATTTAGCTAAGTTCAAAATTAAATTAACTTAAATTTTTGTATCAATTGAATTTAAATTGTTTTAATTCTATATCATTCAACATTGAATTTAAATTACCTGAAATTTAAAATTAAGTTAAATTAGCTAAGAATAAAATTAAAATAATTTAAATTGTACTAACATAATTTGTATTGAATTTAGAGATCACACATAAATTTACAAAATAAGGTAAACTATTTTATGTATTTTTATTCTAACATAGTTTCAAATCAAACTTAATTTTAACAAAATTTGCACTAATTTTCAAGCCAATGATACATTTTCAAAATACACATTCAAACCAATATATGTTGAAAATACAATTTAATTCAACTAAAATTTGAAATGGAGTCAGAGTAGTGAATCGTAGACCATGAAATGTATCAGCCGAGCAAAGCATCACACACACACACGCACACACACACACACACACAGAGACACACATATGTATCAACCCAAACCAAGCACTCAAAGCATTCAAATCAAGTACTCAAAGTATATGAAATCAAATACTCACAAATTTAGCTGTTGAAGATGGAAATGACAAGAGAGGAGTGTAGCTGGAACAACCTTGCACCACCTAGAGCAACCTTGAGTAGCCTAGACAATCGACCGTTGCAGAGAAAGAGAGAGAGAGAGAGAGAGAGACTAGAGGGATCAACTGCGCAAGAATGAAAAAGGTGCTGCTTATGTATTCAAGGGGTGTCATCGGTTGAAAGTATGACACGGTGGTCTCATCTAGTCACTCATACACAGAGCTGTCTCCTCTAGTGTCATCAACTCAATATACGAAATGCTGTGTCTCGTCGAGCGAGATAGCGACATGGTGTCGTCGTCTCCATTCATGACATAAAACTTGCTTGTGTAATTACTCTAGTGCGAGCATACACATGTAATATGTATAATAAGTATATATATTTACGTAAAAACCTCAAAACCTACCATGCATGTGGTAATAGGGAAGAAGTGAAAAATTTTTTTATTAAGAATAGTTAAATTTAAGTTTAGAAAAAAAATTATAATTAATATTGTAGATTATATTTAGTGAATAAAAGATAAATTAATATATATGCATGAAATTTTGGATCACTTTCTAATAATTGATATAAATACTTAAATTTTAAGGAGGTTAGTCTATGAGTTAACTTTTTTTTTTCAATCGAAATATTTTATGTACTAGTGGTAATGTTTCCTAACCAAGGTTACTATTTTTAAAATTTTAGAGAGGCCAAACTATAGCATAAATGTTTTTAGGGTGAGCTTGTTTGCGCTCTACTAACAAATTCTTACACTCCATTTCACTTTTTTCATTAAATAAAAATACAAAATTACCCTCATCTTTTAATAAGATATTTCGTGTAGTTTAATACCATAAATACCATTTTATAAAAACCTAATTCATACAAACTTTCAAAATTATTTTTATTCCTAATTCATAAAATTATTTTTATTCCTAATTCATACAAACTTTCAAAATTATTTTTACTCTTGATGATTAATTCTCATTCAACTAAAAATTATATTTTTACTCACATTAATTTATTATTGATAAAAATATATAATAACCGTATGTAACAACCCAAATTTTTTTAAATATATTTTAAGTTTATTATTCATTTCAAACTTCATAATTTTATTTATTCCTATTTATGCTTAATTTTAATTTAGTGTGACATTATACATGCATTTTCATTGGTCAAATGGAGGAGGTGAAATATCATTGGTAAAAAAGGGTGACAATGAGTTTTGATTGGTCAGAAGAATGGTTTGTTTCTATTGGTTGAGAGAGCTAGCTACTTTCATTGGTTGAGAAGGTGGCATATTTATTGTGCATGGGGGAGGCAAAAGGAGAGGCTTATGAGGAAAGCCGCTTATGTAGGCTTGTATAAACCCCTCCCCACAAGACTCCACCGTTTTTTCCATTTAAAAAAAAAAATTTGAGGTGTTTGTATATTTAGAAGGAGGAATATATATATATATATATATATAGAAAGATTAGATTCAAAGCCACCGGATTTTTGGAAGATTGTGTGAAGGGAAAAAAAAGGGGGCCAACTTGAGTTGAATTTATGCATTTGCACATCGATCATCTTCATGTGCAGTAAAGCAAGTGGGGTTTAGCATATTGATTTATGTTATTTTCATGGCTTTGCATAAGAATTTTTGTTTGATTATACGTATATGAACATAGGTTGAAGACTTGATCAATGTATTAATTTTAATATATGAAATTCTGAAATTTCTATCCTAGAATGAGTATATAGTTTTTATATAAAAATGATACATAAATATTAAGTTAAATTTTGATATTTTTACCCATGAAATTAGACATGTTAAAAGGAGTGTCTAGAAAAAATTTCATAATTCTTGGAAATAAAATGAATATATTAAAAATAGTCAAACTTGACTGTGTCATTGAGATTTTTATGTTAGGATCAACATAGTTTTTATGCGAAATTCATAGTTAGAAGTTGAACTAACTTTTGATACTTTTACATATGGGAGTAAATATCCAAAATAGTCTCCAGTAAAAAGTTCATATTTTTTTTGATTTAAAATGAATTTTATAAAAATTGGAAAAGTAGACTCGTTGGTTTAAATTGCTACACAAGCACCAATCTAATTTTCGGTATAAAATGTAAACCTAGAGATTAACTTAATTTTAGAAACTTTTACATATGAAACTTGACATATTGAAGAGTCTACAGTAAAATTTTTATTAGTTTTTAAGTAATAATATATTTTATAAAATATTGAAAGTTGGTTGTTTGGTTTACGTAGTTGGACTGACAGCAGTCCGATTTTTCATATAAAAAGTATAAATAAAGTTTTGTTTAGCATTTGAAATTTTTATATGTTAAACTAGACATATGAATTAGTTTCCTAGAAACATTTCATAATTTTTGGATTGAAAATGAATTTTATAAAAAAAATTGTGAAAATGAGCTGTTATGCTTGGTCCTAAATAGAAATACCCATTTAGTTTTCTTAAAGTTGTATTAGTTGGCTATATCAATAAATTCTTAATTTTATTTTTAGTGGGTTCTTTGGAGCATTTCAAGAGGATGAACCCTCCCAGTTATGACGGAGTGATAGACTCCGATGTCATCGAGGACTTTCTCAATCAATGTGAAAAGATACTCAAGGCCATTCAAATCACAGATTTCACTGGCCACATTTCAGTTCACCGATGATGTAGCCCAGTGGTAAAGTTTAGTGGAAAGCTCTTAGCATGTGATAGGCTTGACCTGGGAGAGATTTCAGGAGTTGTTCTGCAAGCATTTTCTTCCTATCGCACTAAGAGATGTAAAAAATGATGAACTCATGCCATTGACTCAAGGGACCATAATAGTATTGGCATATCAGCACCGATTTGCATCACTCTCCACTTACACTCCAGAACTAGTATCTATAGAAAGATACAGGTGTAAACAGTTTGAGAGCATCATAAGTAGCCATTAGGAGGAGAATTGTTCCACTAGGGCTGGATGATTACAAGATATTAATAATAGAGATATAGACTAAAAGACATGCTTCATGTTATTTTTTATTTTAATGAGAATTCCTTTTGAGCAATAAATGCCATTTATTATATTTGTGCATGTGTTTAGTATTCACAAAGAGTATTTAAACCAGTGTGTAGAGTATGGCAGACACACGAAAGACTAGATCATCGGTTCTTTTGGGATACAAATCTATTATTTATAGCTTTAGATAGAATCGGAAACACCATCGGTGAAACTGTAGCATAGATTTTTAGTAGGTCTATCTTGACTACGGGAATGGTTTAATTCCAACTGTTTGTGTTAGTACGCTTTGTGTGTAAGGAATTCGACCCAGTTGAGGTAATTCTTTTGTACTAACTTCATAAAATAATTTAAACCTCATGCTTATTATGATTACTTATACTTTTAATCTGAATTCTAATTTTAGACACATGTATATGGTGACTATTACTTTGATTACACAAAGAATGAGATTCTATACCAATCAATAAACTCCTTGAGTTGGGCAATAATGTTATATATATATAGTGAGTATTAATAATTGAAGGAATCCACATCTTGATAAATTGGATTGATGATATCCCCTTGAGGAAGCTGAAAATTCACACGTGTACTGTGCTAGATATCCTAAACAATCAATCACATAAATAATTGAAAGCAAAAGGCAATATATGTGGCCAGGAAATCCACACAGGAAACTTCCTCTAAAAACTTTCACTAAAATCAAACGTTGGTTACAAACTCAAAGCTCTTGATAGATCGACTGCTCGACTCCATACTTTGTTTGACGTTTGCTCGAATCCTCGATGTACTAACTCCTCTAGCGAAAGCCCTCCGACTTCTCGAAGGCACAATATTGACTCCTCAGTAGCTCTACTGAATCCATGGCGTGCTGAATCCTCAGCGATCATGAACCACGAATCCGAACTCCTTCGGATCAATATGATGAAAAGCTTAGCTAAGCTATGGAGAGAAGAATAGACTTGAATAGCCCTCAACAATAATGATTATTCTCTCTGTCTCTGGCTCTCTGTAAAACCCTAGATACTCTCCCTTTTATATATCATACAAAACCTGGGGCGAATAGGATTAGCATCAGATGAGATACAAAGCCAGAAAGTGGCCTCGCAGGAAGCTCGCACCCGCGGCCTTCCCGCGGTGATCCTGCACGGTCAACTCTGCAGCAGACTATTCTCGGCTTTATCCTATGACTCAGAGCGTGCTTCCTGCGGTCTTCCAGCGTGCTTCCAACGGTCTTCCTGCGTTATTGTCCGTTTGACTCTGTTCAACTCGTTTCATACTTCTAAGAGTATTTGGATAACTTTCTTGAGGTCTTTACACTTCTATTTGACTTAAGACTGTAGTGTCTTAGCCTACACTAAGTCTAAACATTACATAACTCTGTTTTGACTATGGATTTGCCAACTTTACAATTTTGTTCCTAAAAATCTCCCCCTTTGGCAATTCTATGTCAAAACTTAATAAATGAAATTACAAATGAAACATCCCAGTCTAAAGCCTCAGAAAGTAATGCACTAATCAATATGTGCTGATTATTATACCTGTTTACTGCACACTGAAACAAACATATCAAGGCATCTCGTGGGAAGAAACA
>QLOD02000030.1:16063357-16076760 GCA_003260245.2 Sideroxylon spinosum
TAGTATACCGAAATTCTGTAAGGAATTGTTTACAGAAAACCTATAATGGAGATGCCGAGTGGGCAACATGACTTTACTTCCATAGCAGGGCCAGTTAGCGAAGGTTTTGAAAAGCCTAAAACTATGGTGACCAATCGAATTACGATATATGAAAAGTAAGAAAGAAAATTCAATAGAGAAAACCCTAGAATCACATATAGGTAAATTAAATCTATACTCTCTTAAGTCACTACCTTTAAAAACAGTCCATTTTGAATAAAAGTTCACTGCGTTTTCTCCTTGATACACTAATTCAAGATTCCCTTTTTATTACTTTGTATTCCCCTAAGACTAAGAGATAGAGTTATCTCTAGATAGAGAATATACAATCAGTCAAAAAAAAAAAAAAACTCTCGTGCGCAAATCTGAGATATAAATCAATCAATACTCAATTCGCAAATACATATTTTATTTGTAATTTTCACCCAGTCTCCACATATGACATAAACAAAATGTCTACTAGCAGGGAGGATCCAAAAGTTTGACGAAGTATATCCAATAAGAGAATAACTAATTATATTAAGGTTGTAAAGGAGAAATAATATTAATTTTTAGGTGTATATGAAATTATTATTAGATATTAAATCAGTGAATATACATTTTACAGTTTAATGGTTCAATTGATCCTTTAGCAGAACTTAAGATTTAATTAAAAACATTCCTCGTTACCAAAAAAATATAATTATTGTTAAGTTTAATTATTTATAGAATTTATTGTGTTATATTTTTTAATGTTATGCATAAAAGTATTTAATAGTTTAGTAAGAAAATACATTTTATTTCACAAAAAATAGTTGAGTTCGATTCGTGTACACTCTTTTTGTGCTAAAATATTTTGAATTAACCTTAATTTTTAGTAAAGTTAAAATACCATAATTTTGAATTAATTTAATTTTTTAATAACCAATCGTATTTTGGTAATTTCATATTCAAAATCAAGGACGTCGCTTGCTCCCCCTCCTTGCCTCTATATAGGTCTGCTCATGCCTATTATACTTGCGGTGCAGCTATAGACTTAGAAGCAGATTTCCTAAGAAAATCTTCAAGCTACGTTTGATCGGGGGCTGGATCGGGGGCTAGATGATCAGGACAAATAATACGATACATAAACCAAACTAACATAAACCAAAAATACATTTTAGAGTGCAATTTCTATATACAAATTAACATGAACCAAAACTTCCTAACTTAATAATTGTGTGGCAAAACATACAATTTAAATAGCCACACTAGAGATAGAAGCATGTTGAGCTTTAAATATTCGTATTTGGTTTGAATTTTTTATATTGAACTCGAGCTTGATTCAAACTTTTACATAAACTTGAGTTCAGCTAAATAAAGAAGTGTTCAGCTCAATAAAAAAGAATTTAAGCTCAACTCAATTGGCGAATAACTCAATAAATCAAAATGACATTGTTTTAGTTTAAAATATAATAAATAAAATATTATAAAAAATATAATAAAAATATTATTAAATATGTATATTTTATTAAACTTACTCGTGAGCTTTTAAACCAACCTTTTCTAAGCTCAAGCTTAAGTTGGAATCTATACGAGTCACAAATCAAAGTCGATTCGAGCTTGTTTTAGTCATGAGATGAGTTTTTTTCAAGCTAAGACTGAATAACTCGCGAATAATTTGATTTGTTTCTATTCCTAGCCACACCTAACCACCGACTATCCTATAGCCCATAATCTAAACCAACTGAAGTTCCAAACTCGAGACATCGTCACCAAAAAATTGCAAAGGCAACCTTAGGAAAAACCAAGGATACATTATTCTAAACAAATTCATACAAACTTTCAGTAGAACAATTACTCCCTTTATCACTCTTCTCCTGCTTATTGAACTTGCAAAACAATTCTTTATTTTTTCCCTCCAAACCTTTAAAATAAATCTAGCACAAGTATCCAAAAAGGCAACAAACAGAAGCATATTACTCAAGCAATAGTTAAGGCGATCACAAAAGATATAGCAAAATATGTATATGATTGAAACTTGCAATTCAAGTTAATTACTTTTGGAAGCCTAAAATATGAATATGGGAAAAAATATATATATAGATCTATAGGTAAAATAGTAATTTTATGACCCAAGTCTGGATCGAGCTAAAATTTGCCTTACTATTAGAGAACATGTCGATGAATAATTTTTAGTATTTTGGGAGGCCAAGAATATGAATTTGGTAATGGTCATTTATGGTTCGAGTCGGGAGTGGTTCAAAATTTGCTAAACAAATAAAAAATTTAATGAGAAATAGTTTCCCAACTTTTTGGATTGCCTAGAATTCAATTATGGGTCGCACACAATCTTAGGTGTAAAATGATATGAGTTAAAAACAATCCCAAGTGTAAAATGATCATTTTACAATTCGAGTTTAGACTAGTCCAAAAATTATTAAACTGATATGAAACTTGTCAACCTGTTAAATTGTCCAAAATAAGAATCTTGATTAGAAATAAAACCAAGGGATAAAACAATTGTTTTACAACTTGAATTCGGGCTGACCAAAATATTTTAATAAATTAGATCATTTTAATAAGTAATTTATTATTTATTAAAATAATTCATTTTAATAATACACTATGATTTACTACAAGTTAATTTTAATTCAATAAAATATTTTAAAATATATAAGTAATTAATATTTATCGAACAATTTTATTAAATCTTTTTAAAGTTTAAAGAGAATTTTAGTTATGTAATCTCCTTGTGCCATTAAACTCTTATCGTGACTATATTCACATTGGGATAGCATATTATATTTATGTGGTAGATGACCCATTAGGACGTCTTATCCCACTTTAGAAAATAAAATATAGATTGTACTATCACATCAAGATACCATATCTTATCAAACCCTTTATTCCATAAAACAAATAAGGCCTAAGAGATAAGGGCTATCCCGAGAACTGGAATATGTAATTCGTCAAAATCTTTATTGGCAAGTTTAAAATATATACCAATAAATACTCGCTTCGCAAGTACAAATTTTACTTGAAGTTTTCACCTGGTCTTCACAAATGACAAAATGTTAATGCACTTGTCGTGAAGCTGAGGGCTTAGGTGCGGATTTGCTGAGGAATTATTCAAAGTACTAAATAAGGTTTTTGCAACGAGAAATTATCGATCAAAAAGACTCAACTCTAAACCAACTTTAATTGTCAATTAAAATACATTTTAAAGCACAATTGTCATAATCAAATTGATATGAACTTGAATAGACTTAAAACGTGATAAAATTCTAGGTCCAAATGGTTGGACATTGATTTTTTTTTATTAAAAAAAAAAAATCTCCTTAAAGGGAGGGGACTTGATAGAAACCTCTACTAGCTTATTAATAAAAATAATAAAAGAATACATAAAAGTGAGGGCTTAAATCTTATCTCCAGAAGAAGTGCTGAAAAAGCATAGTGAAAACCAACAAAAGAGCTATGACTCGCTGCTTTACAAAAATAAAATAACCTACTACTAAAAAGAATCAAAAGCAAATTATGGTGACTCACCATAGTAAATGTAAAAGGATGGGGACATAAACTTAGGAAGATCATACTGCTCGTAAAATATTTGATTTTGATGATTAGTACATGCCCAATCAACCATGAAATCTATTGTCTGGTTTGCTTTTCGATAAACATGATAAAGCTGAATGGTTGTAGGAGTACAGAGACGACGAATCTAAAATGAATGTGATGCAGATATTTCTTTTTTTTTTTTTTTTTTTGGGAGACTTCTAGCATAATTCATGAAATGTTTGTTAAGATTATAAAGTATTTATTGCGTTGATTATTCTCATGAAAAAAGGGTTAGAAGTCACGAGTTTGAATGTGCTCATAGTCACTGGAGATACCCAATCATTAATTTCAAGATCTTAAGAATTGATTGAGATACGTGCAAATTGATCCGGATAGCCTCGATTACAAAAACAAAATGTTAAAAATTAATTCTAGACTAATTAATTTAATGGGAAGCATTTATAAATCGATTTTAAAAATTTTGGCCAATAGTCTTGAGTGACTGATGTCATCAGTAGTTTTCGAGAAACATAATAAATTTGTGCATGTTTATAAAATTGCAAATGCACTTCTCGATTCTAATATTTTTTAATGATGCTCACTGTACAACCATGGTTGTATACTCTGCGTAGGTGTGTATATATAAATATACGCCTCTCTATTAATTAATCAAAATCTAGCCAGCTTGCTTTCCGATATTCCACGTGGGTTTTTGACATTCTATCCTAACTGTTAATGTAACTATCCAAACACATTTATACATTTTTTAAATTAAGAATTCATGAATGTACTCAAATAGTTGAACTTTAATTCAACAGTTTAAATTAAGTTATCATCAGATTGACATCAAATTATATATTCACATATTTTTAAATTAAGAATTTGGAAATATATTTTGAATTTTCATTTACCAGCCCAAATTAAATTGTTATTGGATTGATATAAAATTTGATAAAATTTGATGTTAGTTTTTCCCATTTTATCTTTTCTTATCATTTTGAGACATAGATGCATACGTACACACACTTTATAAATTAATTAATTCACCTTTCTGTTACTACTGCCAATCAAAACGGCTGCAAAGTTCAAATTTTTGAAAGACTATTGATGATATTGTTACATAAATAATGTGAAATATTTATAAATTTATTTTCTTAAAGAATAAACTTATAAAATATATATTAATTATAACGTTATCATCATGATATTATTCTGATTTCACTTTCTAGTCTAATAATATTTAGAAAATTATGTTTAAGTCATACTTTGCAGTATTTTAAGTTTATTAGTTATTTGTATAGAAACTGTTGTGATTAGCTCACACTTTTGAGTCAGTTCCACAAGTTTGTTTTAAATAGGAATGACGTGAATATAGGAAGGATCGTCGGAAATCACGTTTCTTTAGTTTTCTTTTGTTTCCTTATTTTCGGTTTCATTGTTTGCAGTTTTAATCGTGAAGATTCATCAATAAAGCCGAAAACTGTTTGCAAATATAGTTTCTAATCCATGAAACCGAAAACTGCAAACCATTCCATTAATTTACCAATAATACTGAAACCATACTGATACTCTTTATCACATACCAATATAGTACCACAAAAACATCACATTTGAAAAATCAATCGAAAACCCAAAACAGTACTGATTTTCTTTATCATATACCAAAACAGTACCATAAAAATCTCGCATTTGAAAAACCAATTGAAATCTAAAACAGTGCCGGTACTTTTTATCATATGCCAAAACAGTATCACAAAAATCTCGCATTTGAAAATCTAATCGAAAACCTGAAATAGTACCGGTACTCTTTATTATATACAAAACAGTACCATAAAAATCTCGCATTTAAAATACCAATCAAAAACTTGAACCAATACTAGTACTCTTTCTCAAATACCAAAATAGTTCCATAAAAACCTCGCATTTGAAAAGCCAATCGAAAATCCGAAACAATACCGATACTCTTTCTCATATACCAAAATAGTACTATAAAAACCTTGCATTTGAAAAGCCAAACAAAAACTTAAAACAGTACCGGTACTCTTTATCATATACCAAAAAGTACCATAAAAATCTCGTATTTGAAAAGCCAATAAAAACCTCAAACAGTACCGGTATTTTTTCTCATACATCAAAACATTACCATAAAACCTCGTATTTGCAAAATCAATCGAAAACACGAAATAGCACCGGTACTCCTTCTTATATATCAAAATAGAACCATAAAACCTCACATTTGCAAAGCCAATCAAAAACACGAAACAGTATTGGTACTCTTTCTCATATACCAAAATAGTTTCATAAAATCTCGCATTTGCAAAGACAATCGAAAACACGAAATAATATCGATGCTCTTTCTTATATACCAAAACAATACCACAAAACCGCGCATTTGAAAAGCCAAAAACAGTAAACAGTACCACAAAATAAGAAGAATTAAAGATACAAATCTCAAATAGTACTCGTACGCTTTCTCATATACCAAAACAGTATCACAAAAAACTCACATTTGAAAACCAGGTTGAAAACATCAAATAGTACCACAAAACCTCATATACCAAAACGGTACCAATACTCTTTCTTATATACCAAAACAATACTATAAAAAATTAGTAGAAACTATGTAATTTATTCATTTAAACTTAGAATTGATTAACCTTTTTTTTTTCCCGAAAATCTAGTTTTCTTACTTTGTAAAGAATATGGAAAGTCGCGGAAATTTTACTGAGATATGCGTCCACTTTTTTCAAGTAAAACTGACAGTTTTGAAATATATTGAAAAACACACGATGTCTTTTCATTTGTCTTTTTGTTATATTAATAAGTTATTTACAAACAAGTTTTTTTTAATATAACTAAAATCCTTATAAATCTATAAATAGTAACTGGACTCCAAATTTCCCAATAATATTTCTCTATAACCGGCTGATAGCATATATTTGTCCATGGGCCATGTTTGTATGACCATGTTAAATGAAAATCACACCTTTTATGATTTCAATATTGTAATCTGTCAATGAATATATAATTGTACTAATGTACAACTGCACCATTATTTTCCCCAGCTCGATCGGCCTGTAGCATTTTTGTCCATATTGTAATAGAAACGACATCCTCACATGTCGCGGCCCAGTTGTGGAGTTCATTACGCTTTGAAGTTACAATAAATAAAATTTTGTGATTAATGGTTGATTTATTTCAATATAAAATATTGTTGAAAAATATTTCTATGCATGTTTCAGTAAAAAAAAAAAAAATTAAAATACAACTAAAAAATATGTATTTTAAGAAACATTTTAATTAAAATAAATGGAGCCCAAAAAACAAGCACGACATATGTCTTTAAAAAAGACGAGTTGATATATGGAACACATGCTATTTGTAACTGTAAAAATTACATAAATACAATTATAATTAATAAGTTATAAAACTATTTTATACGTAAACTTATTAAGTTTGACGGGCAATTTTAAAAAATTAAAAATTTAACAAAGCTTCAAAAATGGATATAGCAACCTCATGTTCTCCTCCTTTAAGCTTTAATAGTATAGTACTAGCTTTTGGGCACACTCAATGTGTGTAAAAATTGTTTCATGTAATTAAAAGAATGAAAATGCTAAATGCCAGTTGAAGTTCCTTAATGGCGCAAAAAAAGAAGATAAAATAATTTACAGAGCCGAAAGCTGTTGACGCAAGGGATTTAGTATTCAAAACTTTCCATTAGATCTCCTCTATTATTTCTATCGTAAAGAGTCCCTTTTCTGTTTTCTGCGTGGAAGATGTTTACATCGATAGTTAAGTACCAAATGTAAAGTGTTAAAAAAGAAGGGTTAATTACAGTAACACTCTTTTAATTATACTTAATTTTTAATCTACCTTTTCATCTCTTAACTCTAACACTTTGATATCCACATCTAGTTAAAGAGGTCACTTTGATCTCCACATCTAATTAAAGAGGTTCCGTTTGGAAATCGTTATTTATTTATTATTTTTTAATTATTTCAATTTATTTTAATATAATTATTACTCACATATATTCAAATTTAAAACCTATGACTAGAGGTTTGCGTAGTTGAGATCAAATAAATCATTCAATTTTCTTTTATAAATTAAATAAATCGAATTTTTCTCATCCCATCAAAAAAACAAAAAAAGAAATTTGACTTGAACCAAAAGTTTGATAAAGAATCCAACTAAGTCAATGCTCGGATCTTACTAATAAAATTTTCCTTTTTCTTTCTATATATATATTTAATATAAATAATAAATAATAAATAATTTATCCTCAAAATTTTTTCAAGAATTTGAAGCTAAATTTATATTAAAAAACTAAATCAAAAGAAAATGTCTTACAATTAGGTTCAATTTGATTTCTTTTTTTTTTTTTTTTAAATTAGGCTTTGCTCATCTTGTTTCTTTATATCAAAAATAAAAATAAAAAATATATATAATTTTATTTTCGGGTCAAGTTTTTTTTTTTTTTCCTTTGGATGGGATAAGAAAAAAATTAATTTATTTAATTTATAACAGAAATCCAAATATCTTATCTGACCTAATCCATGCAAAAATCTAATGATATGTTCCAAATTTGAATATGTAAGTAATGATCGAAACATATTGAGATAATTAAGAAATAATAAATAAATAAATATTAATATTGTAATGACTCGAATTTGATTTAATTTATTTTATATTTAGTAATAAAATAATTTTAAATTTGTTACTTAAATTTAATAATTTGAAATTTTTTTATTTAATTTTGAGTTGTATTTAAAAAGTTTAAATTTTCGTTACCTTTGAAAAGATTTTAAAATTTTAAGGAAAGAGGTATGATTTAATTAAACCATAGGGGAGAGTATGTAATTAATTAAACTTATTAGGGTAAAAAAAAAAAATCTGATCCTATATATATAACACCATACTTATTTGTGTTAAAAAAAAAAAAAAAAGCCCTAAAGTCGTTGCAGCAGCCTGATATTTGTTCCAGCAGTCCAAAGCCGTGGTGCCGTGTTTCTTCTTGTGTTGCTCTTCCTTGAACTAAAAATTCAATTAGATAAGAGGCGGTTCCTTTTATAAGCTACATGCACATGTGATATATATATATATACACACAATAATAAAAGGGAGTAGATTTTCTACTGAATATATATTATACATTTGATTTTTTTTATCTGATCCCACACGGTTAGATCAACTAAATTGCTACTGTACGTGAATGTGATTGAGGTTTACAAATTTTTTTTTACTTGCTGTTAGTCATGAGCGTGGAGGTTACATAAAAGCAATTAGTTAACCCATGGACTTGGCTAAAAGACAACATGTAATATATATATATTTGTCATTTAGTAACCAAGTCACCTAGAACATGACTTGCTTAACCAATTGCTTATATTTTTTTTTCTTTTAATATGATTAAACGATATATGTTTTAGATTATTTTGCCTCTTTATTTGTTTAGAAAATTTGTGTTATTAATGTGCCAATGCATTGAAGATTAATAAGGTTTAAAATCTTTATTTAAAAGAATTTATTTAATGAGGATTTAAAATAAAAATTTATGTGTTTTGGATTGAAGGGTACTAAAAATATCGGCTATACATACCCAATGGTGGGTTGAAAGTCCCAAAACTCACATGGGAATGGTTATCGAGTCCAGTAGACTAGTAACCTACGAACGAGCAGATGTCTAATGGTGACATATTATATTTCTTAGGCTTCGGTCTAGGAAGCAGATACCGAATGATGGTGTATATTGGTTGGGTCCCATTTTCACGGGACAATCAAGCATACATCGAAGAATTGTATAAATTGGTTGGGTCCTGTTTCTATGGGACAACCAAGCAGCAGTACCTTAAAATCAAGTTGTTTTTCTTTAATGTATTACATGGTATTAATACATGATTAAATTATAAAGAATTAATTAATAAATTTAAATTTCTTATCTAAGATTGTTATTTGTGTAAAGATGTTTCACTTAGTAGCATGCTAAGGCATTATTACATTTATATATTATTAGGGTTTTGAGCACACGTGGTGTTAGTGCTCATCCTCTTACAGCTTGTGATGCAGGTAATGAAATTGAGTCACGCGCTGGGCGATATGGAAATTAGAATTTATTGATTTATTTATTGATTTATTTTTTTTTAATTACATTAGATTTTTTTTACAGAATTATTTTAGTGAATTGTAATAAGCCTCTTTGTGAGGTAATTAGAAATTATTTTATTTAGTTTTAGTAGTTTATTTGGGTTTATTTTGAAGATTTATAATTTTGTTTCGCAGCTTTGTTGCCTATTGGTTTGACTAATGCAGTTATTTAAATTTAGAATATAAATTTTTACTTATTATTCCTTCCATTGTTCCATAGTGTATGAGTAGGGCTCTAGGAGGTAAATTACGTCCTACGAAGTCACCCATTCTAGTACTGCTTCCATTGGAGCACGCTTAACCTTAGAATTCCCACTAAACCCAGTGCCCTCTTGGCTTTAAAACGCGTTGTTCTATATTGATGTCGAACATTACATATATGCCACTTCTTTCTATTACCTAGGCGATGTGGGACGGAAGGCAGTGCTTCTCTGCTTGACCTCCTATTTCACTCTCCCATAAGCAGAGTGTCTCATAGGCAAATCCCTCACAGTTCCTCACAATTTTCCTTCCAAACAGGACACGCATCCCCGCATGGCACCCTGCTTCACTCTCCTGCAAGCAAAGTCCCTCACAGGTAGGTCCACCATACGCGGGATCCACGAGTGGTCCGACATTTCCTGCTGGGTATTGACTCTGATACCATTTGTAACTATATTGATATCGAACATTACATATATGCCACTTCCTTCTACTCCCTAGGCGATGTGGGATGGAAGGCATTGCTTCTCTACTTCACCTCATACTTTACTCTCCTATAAGTAGAATCCCTCACAGACAGATCTCTCGCATTCCATTACAAAATCTTCCAAGATTCAAATCCGATCCATTTACCTAATTCTCACACATTTTGAAAAATAATTTTTTTTTAAAATATCATTTTATAAAAATAAAATTTATATTTTTATTCAATATATACTGATGCATTTCACTTGGTCAATTGACATGGAGGGGCTGTAATAGGGTGCATTGAATAGAAATATAAACCAGTAGGTACTCGTCTAATTAACAATTATCATTATTAAATTTATTTATTTATTTATTTATTTATTTTGTTTACCATTACCGTCCGAGACTCATTTACTTATTTTTAATTAGAATTCAAACCTATTCCGCCTCAAACTCATCAAATCCATTCCAAACTCATCAAAACCAATTAAGCACAAATGGATAGATTACAAGAAATTCACTTTGATAAATCTGTTAAATACCCTATTTGAAATAAAAAAATAAAAAAATTAGTAAGTGACAAAAATGTTAAATTTATCAAACTAAACAAACCCATTGATCACCCTCTAAATTTAACACATGATTTCCGTCCATTAGAACCACTACCCATATACATTTTCTTACCAATTCCATCAACAAATAAAATATATCTATAATAGTGATTAGAAATAATTTCAAAGAAAGCTTATGATATTGTCTGTGTTAGCAGCAACAATAGGGTTAAAATATCATTGAGGGCAAAAGTTATCCAAATTCTATAAATAACCGTGAGCCCAAGAACTTAGGTAATTTTATTTTAGTGATAAAATTATAATTATATACATATAGTATATAACTCTATACTAGAGTCTGGTGCACATGCGAAATTTGTTTTCTTAGTAATCAATAAAAATATTTTAATTTTGTAAATTATGTATATTTACTCAATTTCTATTAATTAATCAACTTATTAATTAAATTTCAAAATTTGTAGTTCTATAGCTCTGAGTAGATAATAAAATAAAAAGTTGTAGAAACAAAAATGAAGCACTTTATAATTGTAAAAGAATTGATTAGTAAAAAAAAATTTTTTGATAAGTGTAATTAGTAAAAATGTAAAAATTATTGTATGTCAAAAATTCATATAACATACCTACCACCTTTCAGATCGTTAGAATTTTATAGGATATATTTGATATGCAACAAGATTGTGTAACCTATAATTTTTGGTAGAATGGAAGGCTTACACAAATTAATTCATGATTAATATACCGAGATGATATTCTTTTAATAATATTTTTATAATTATAAATATATATATATATATATAAAGATGATTGTTAAATAGAAAATACCCTTACTTTTTAAAACTAATGTATATATGTATTTTTATTTTAAATTTGAAAGTTTTGAATTTGAAAATGTTATAAATTAATTATTAAATATCCTTACTTTTTAAAATTAACACCTGCATATGTATTAAGTTTTGGGGGTATTTTTATCAATTTAAACCATAAGAACTTTACAAAAAAATTTTCATGAACTTACACCAATTCCTAGTGTTTTCTTTACAATAATATAGATTAAACGAGTACTTAGTAGATATTCCATAGGCATAACATGGTATTGAGTAGTTACTTAATATTTAATATATATATATATATATTGTAACCTAAATATTTACTTCTATCAATGATTTATCTTTTAAATTCTCAAGAGATATAGCAAATCAACAAATCATTATAATATTAAATATATATTATAAGTCTTAAATAAAACTTATATAAAAAATTTTATTTTATTGTCATAACTAAATTATAAAAATATATTTAAATTTATAAGTGTTTATAGCCGAATCAACCATAATCAAATTGATAAAATTGGTTTAGTTAATGTTCGGTTAGTGTTTTTTTTTTTTTTATTAATTTAGTTATCATTTCTGATTTTTGAAATTAACCGTTCGATTATAAAAATTACCATTTCCGAACCATACATACCAATGCTCACCATATCGTTCAATCATTTTTCACCCACATATTATATTAAATATATATAAACTAGAGTTGAGCAACATTGCTGCACCACATAAAACTTAATTCGCGTTAAATCTGTGCCACGTAAAACCTCATAATTATCAAATACTACTTATGAATTTATATTATAACTATTCAAATTGAATTATACTTGTCACTTAATAATTGAATTGTGTTTAATTTTTTATAATACAAATACTTATCACTTAATTTTTAAATTCAATATTTATATAAATATCTAAATTTAATTCTGCTTAAAACTTAATATTATAATTTAAAAAAATAATATTTTTTAAATATTATATATATATATATATATATATATATATGTATATTAATTTTTATTTAAATTTGTTATTATTTAAAATAGTAAATTTTTGGTGAATTTAAGGATTTGGTTTGTAGAAGTCATTGATTACATTAAAAATAATAATTTTTTATTAAAATCAGTAAATAAGTTTTTTAAATTATTTTAAATTATGGGTTACTCTTTTAATGATTTGATTTTTATGTATTTTGTACACCTTATTTGTATATTAAAAACAATAATCCTAATTTAAATATGATACACTAAGCTTCTAGAAATACAATTATAATTATTGATTGTAATACTATCATTTTTGTATTTTTCTTTAATGTGATTGTCAATTTAATTTATTCAAATATAAAAATTATAATTTTTTTTTTGTCAGTTTAAACATATTTTATTATACTTGTATATCTTAAAATTGTATAATAGAAAAAATTTATGCATTACATGGACATAATCATTAGTGTATATATATGTATGTATGATCTTTAAATTTTAAAAATAAAATGATTATAAGAAAAATTATTTTATCACACTATTAAATGACCTGTAAAATATGAACACAATATGTTCGTGTATATATATGTATGTATGATCTTTAAATTTTAAAAATAAAATGATTATAAGAAAAATTATTTTATCACACTATT
>QLOD02000030.1:16131290-16147217 GCA_003260245.2 Sideroxylon spinosum
TTTAGACCTAACCAAAGTATTTATTGTTCTAGGACAGAACAAAAAATAAATAAATAAATGATTTTTGACTTTAACTCTTATTAGTAAACATCCTGCGGTTTACTGCTAGTGTTTACATTGTAATTAAATTTCTAGTATTAAAAAATTGAGCATGTATAATATGTTTAACTATTTATTATGATTTTAAAATTTAATAATAAGTAGATTTAAACAATATCAAATTTCCATAAAATCTTTGTTTATATGTATTCTATGTTTTTTTTTATTTTTTTGTTTATATATATACTAATGTTATTTTTATATTAAAAATTTCCATGATAATTAACAATTCAAAACGCATTTCATTTTTTTTCTACATTTTATTTTTTGTTTTGAGGATCGAGGATCGACACATATTGTATTTTTAAATTTTTTTTATAAGTTTATAATAGATTATTTTATTATTATTAGGGTTATTTGAAGAATTATTGATTATCTAAAATGTGTGACATTTTTTTTTTTGTTTTTACGTTTTATTTTTTTATTTGGAGCATTAATATATATTGCATTTGTTTTGTAAGTCTATAGCAGATTATTTTGTTATAAATTAGATATTTGAAATTTCTTTAAATGTTTAAACACCACATATTTATTAAATTAAATATTATATTAATTTTTTTATATTCAAAAATGAAATTAAATATATTACAAAACCCACAGTAATGTGCAGGTAATTCTCTAGAAAAAAAAAATTAATTCATCAACCAAAAAAATATAGTATGAATAAATAATTCAATAACATTTATCAAAGGAAATTAAAAACAAAATATAAAACAAAATAAAAGAAATGGGACATGTGTCTACGCAATGGACACAATGTGTCTCCACGGCATCCTCAAAAAGATGCTTCTCATTTACAACCAAAAAAGAAGAAAAAAACTACCAGTGGTTACTCGTAGATCACTCCCTCACAGTTTAATAGCTTATTATGGATTTTAAGGACTAAAATTAAAATGGTTTGGCGTTTTGAAAAGTTAAAAAATAAAAATAAAAAAATCAAAAGTTGGTGCAACAACTGATATATAACGAATTTGATTGGAATAAAATTAAAATTTTTTTAAAATTTTTTAAAAAATTTTAAAATTTCAAAAGAAACCTAAATGCAAGAAATATATGTACAAGTTTACATATAGATAATTATTAACCATGCGTAAACATTCTTTGGCCCTCTTTGGAATCACGAATTTTGTCAAAAAAATAATAAAAAGTTGCCTAATTTTTGGATAGATGGAGGTTTAGTGCCTTTCTCAAAAAATTACGGAAAACTAGTGAAAATTGAAGAAACCCAAAAAGAGAATTGATAAAAGTTAAAAATTAATAAATAAAAAAAAGTTCGAAATTTCGTCACGTGAATCTCAGTGTGCAGTCATAATTTTCAATAAAATTGGACATATCCAAAGTAGCGAGATGTCAAAAAGTCGAATTAGTTGACGTCAATTAGGAATTTCGATAAGATTATCAAGTTGTGACAATTTTAAGCTCACCGTTTTAACTTAATTTTATATATTTAATATTACATAAAAGTTTTATTCGGAAGTTAAATTTTTAATAATTTTTGATAATTCTTTGATAAAAGTTTGTAAATAAAACTTTTTATGCGTTTGATAAAATAAATAAAAATTTTTAATAATTTTTGATAATTTATAGATATTTAGTAAAATAAATAGAAATTTTTAGTAGTTTTTGACAATTTTTTAGTTTTTAAAAAAATAAATAAAAATTTTTAATAATTTTTAATAACTTTAAGTGTTTAGGAGAAAAAAATAAATAAAAAATTTAGTAAATTTTGACAACTTTTACTTGTTTTGGTATAACTTTATTTGGCTCAGAGTATCTATTCCTTGGCATTTCTTTATTTTATGGATGGTTATTTGCCATAGACTCCCGACGCTGGACGGAGGATTTTCTTACGAGAGATTGCAATTGCTGAGATGTTTCTTTTGTAGACAATATGATGAAGACTATGATCACCTTCTTGTTGGTTGTTCGTACGAAAGGAAGATTTGGGAGTTTCTGATGGGACTCATAGGACTTGGTCAGATAGACTTGCCTGGGCATCGAGTAATTTGAAAAGGTATTCTATGCAATGGACGTTGGCTAAATTGAGCTTGGTAGGGATGATTTACCTTTTGTGGCAAGAAAAAAATAGAAGGTGTTTTGTTAATTGTTACTCGAATGAGGATCTTTAGCTTTGAGAATCATGAAGTTTGTAAGAGGGAGAATTCTTTGCAACTTACACTTCAAAACTACCAGTAAGAATTTGTGTGGCTCATTGACAAGTGGAGACTTCCTTCAACTATTCTGAGAGATCATGGCTGATTGTTTGAGGCAGAAGGGTATGAAGCTGGAATATTTAGTTCTTTATTACCAGAGCTGCAGTGGTTGTTCTGTTTCTGCTGTGTTGTTCTTTAAGAGATATATTGTGTTGATTCATTTGATGGATAGTGGTTTGGTGATTGGTTGCTGGCTTGAAATTGTAGTTGGTTGCTGGTGGATGATGTTTGGATGCTTCTCACAGCCTGTTAGGCCTTGGTTGCTGATTCTTTTAATGCTACCTGCATGCCTGTTAGGCCTTGGTTGCTGATTCTTTTAATGCTACCTGCATGTTGGCCTTCCCTTACTTCGGGTCCTGCAAATTAAAGATTCATTTGTCTTTCTTTCTCCCTTTATTTCTGCTTCATGTCAATAGTTGCATAGTTCGTGCAAGGTGTTATGATTGGAATCTTTTGATTTTGCTGGATGTTTTTTCATGCTGTTCGGTACCATTTGTGAATGCTGCTATATCCGTTAGTGTTATAAACATTAAGTTGCAAGTCTAGCCAGCATTGGTGCCTGTTGATGATTTGATTTCGAGATCTAGAAAAAAAAAGTTGAATTCTATTGCAGCGAAAATCAATATCTATAAGTTTTTGGTGTCCACCAGAAATTGTATTTGAACAAATAATAGATCGTTCCTGTCTCCTGTGGGACCAAACTAGTTAATAATTAATATTTGGGCTTGCGATAAAAGGGCTAGGGCAGATGCTAGCTTCTGATGATTTTGTCACTTTCCATATCCAACGATATGTCGTTGCACTAAGCAAACAATATGAACCAGCTTTGGAGCTTTGCTCCTCCTCAGATAAAGTATTGTGGTTCAGCTAGCTGATGGGGTTATCCATTTGTTGCTTTGTGACATACATTAGTGCCTAGATGTGCATTCTGTGTCTTTTTAATTTATTTTTTTGAAGTTGATTTGGCATATTGTGTTTTGTCATTTTGATGGTTTATCAACTTCGAATTGTTGTTAAGTTTCAATTTTAGTTTTGGCCTAGTTTTTTCTATAAAGTTAAGAATTGGTATCCTTTCTTTGGCTTCTTTATTTAGTTTGTGAGACTTCTTAAAACTAGTTGTTTGAGCTTTATTGTCCTAGTAGGGGTATACCTTTAAGTTTTTGTAATTTTTATTATTAATTTATTCTTTCTTACCTTTCGAAAAAATAAAAAAAATGAAAGTTCTAAATTCTAAATCAAGCAATAACACACAAAGTAAAAAAAATAACACTAGTTAATAACGAGAAAACCTGTCATAGGGAGTGCTTTTCGTTCCACAATGTGGATTTACACCCCACGTGCAAGGTGATTCGAAGTAGCAATTTAAATTTCTAACGGAGAAGTACTGATCGTACCCATAGGGAGAGACTTTGTTACTCACAATTCTTCTTCTCTTACTAAGTATGTGTCACATAATGAAAGTCAAAGAAAATCGGATTGAATTTTGAAAATAAAATCTACCTAGGCATTTTGTCAAACACCTAGGAGATAGCAGTTAAACCCAATATAAGATGAATAAAAATTAAATTAAAAATCAATTCTAATGAAAATGAATTAAAATCTATGAAATTAAAGAGGCTAAGAACCAAAGCTAACACATCCAATCATTACGCAACTGAATCAATTAGAGGGCGAACATTTCTACCAATATGCATCTAGGCAAACCATCACAAGGTGGGTTGATTTAGAGAAATTAAATCCAATTGCCAGATCACTTAGGGAAACATAGCATCAAATATACATAGCATGCATAATTGATCTAGGAATATAAGTAATCTAACAAAGGGCCTAACACATAATCACACTCAACACAAGCACTAAGTATACAAACACTTAGCATGCATACAAAGTCTAGAAAAGCGTGTACATGAGAGGTTTTTAAGTAAATCACCCATGGAGACATTCTATCTAACACTTAGTGTGCATATTATTTCCGTACAAGTACTAATCATACATGGCATGAAAAGACAAGGTAGAAATTGCATACAAACAAAGAATTGAAGAAAAATCAACCAATCAACATCTACGTATGTAGAAATTGGAAATAAATTGCAATTATACCTCAATTGAAAAAATTACATTAAAATCTTCAAGGATCCCAAGGTTCTTTGCCTTACTCTACTAAAAAAATTGAAGAAGAACAAAAAGACTTACTAAAGAAATTATAACTTAATCTATGAAATTTAAAAAACTCTCTATCTATCTATCTTCCAATATCTATGTATATCCAAATCTCCCCCAAACGACCCTGCTCTTGCTTATTTATAAAACAAAATAAAAGTACTCAAATACCCTTTCCAAATAAAATGGAATTACAAATTCCCGAACTCGCGAGTTGGTTCGAACAAGAGTTCGAACAAAGGTTTGAATAGTTTTCTAGGGACTTAGTCATTTTTCTTTAATTGGACCTTGTCATGCCTTCTGTTGATCGAACAAGGTATGGTTCAAACCTTTGTTCACACCATGTCTTGATACTTAGAAAACATTTTGTAATGTAAAGCTTGATTCACCACTGTTGTTCAAACAAGGGTGCGAACAAGACATTAATCAAACCCTTGTTCGCACCACTCCATGCTTTAGGCATCTTCCAAGCTTTTTAATGTTCCACTCTCCTCTTGTTTGGACCTTGATTCATACCTAAGCTTCAATACTTCATTTCTTTGACCTTTTAACTCTTTTCCTGCAAGTTTGAGAAAATCTCCATGAGAATGGTTCAAACTCACAATATTATCATTTTATTCTTGAAATCTAGGTAACAGTGCTCAATTTGGATACTTGATTGTATGTTTTAACATACAATCAGGGAGAAAAACCTCTTATAACAAATCCCACTATCAATGGATTACAAGATCTTACTTGAATTCCCTATGAATCACTCGCACAAATTCTTTTGCTATCTTAGTTGAATCACGAGACTAACCTTACAAGTGATTTTTTTGTCTCACACAGCATGTTAAGAAAGAGTAAAATAAAACTTAGAGAATGATATCAAGCTCTCACCAAAAATAAATTTTTTCTAGCTCTCTGCCCTATGTTTCTCAACCATTTATGTACGTTATAGCTGGGTACATATGTATAGAGTTACAAAAGGTTACCCTAGGTTGGCAAAATAGGAAACAAATTCATTTAAGATATTCACAGCTTAAATCCTTGAGTTGCCTGCCTTGTGCCTGTGACTTCAAATCGTAGCCTCATTCATCCATCTTGCTACCTACAGACCATACTAGAATCTAGTTTGGATTAGATAACAAAAAGGGTGTAGCCTTCGGACTCCCTGTGTACTCTGAAATCGTAGCCTCGCGCTCCCTGTGAGTTCCCTACGAGGTGTATTGTCTAGTTCCGTACGTATTCCGTGCAAGCTTAGTTGACTTTTATTTTGATTACACTTATACTCTCACTCAACTTTGGAAATTTGTAACCTTTTGGACTTGATAAACTCTAAATCTTCTTTTCATATTTATCTTAAGATTTTGATTAGATTTGCCACATTTAGAAACTTTACAATCTCCCCATTGGCAATTCTATATAAAAACTTGAGTTAAATGCTATCAAGGCTTCCAATGTGTCTGCACACACCAGTAACACACTCATTAAGGCACCATAAGGTATCACACACACCAAAAAAGAAAAAAAAAAAAAAAAGAAAGAACAAAAGCATAACAACGAGTCTTAATAACATCAAAAGTCAAATATATATATAACATCAAGGTCAAATTCAAGTCTAAGCAGAGTATATTAAAATATTACATTCAACTCTAAATAAAGCATATCAAAATATTACAAAACACCCAATTTACTTTATTTTTTTGACAGAGTATTGATGAGTACTCAAAATATAAGGCAATAAACACAAAAGATCATAAAAAAGAAAAGAAAAGAAAAGAAATAGAAACGATGTTCGCAACAAATTAAGTGAAACCACCTCTACTAGTGCCATCAAAGCCACCACTAACACCACTATACCACTGCCACCTGCGCCATCATTACCACTAAAAGGGCTACCACCAAATTCAGTGTCCTCGTCATCATTGTCATCTTATGGTAGCTCATCCTGAAATGCACCCCAATTATCTTTCTGCTCGTGTAAGGATTGGAAATTTATGGTGTAGAGATCAGTTAATGCCTTAATATTCGCATCAATGGTGTTCGGGCATCCATGAGAGTAGTCTGGTCGATGTGAATGTTCTCAACCTCCCCTTTAAGTCTAAGCAGGGATAGAAACATGAATTTGAGAGTGAACAGACGTGTGCTACGGCTAGTCTTGGTCTCGTCAGGATTATCTAACTTATCATCCATAACCTGACTAACAAACTTGTGGACGGTGAGGCGTGTAATGGGTGTGGGCTATGGTATGAGACTAGATGAAGGCAACATAATCTGATTTTTCTAGATTAGTTTGGTGACTAAAACACTAAAAGGAAAAGAATCTTTAATGCGTTTGAGTTGTTAGGAAGTGAACATGAGACGAAATATGAAAATGGTCAAATCAAACTTAATAGCCATTAAGAGAGCATACTTGACACAGCTATGACGAAGGGTGACATCATAATAGTGTGATGTGGGGTTAATGAATGCAGAAACAAATAAATTTTGCGTGCGATGGTCGGTCTTAAGATGCCATATACATAGGTCTCACCTCTCTAAGGATAAGACTGGGTGATGACACTGAAAATGTTTGTCAACTCTTCTTTGGAGGGATTATCCTCCATCCCAAGTGGGGTAGAAAAGAATAAACCTCTCTTCTAAACAAGGACACTTAATGCCTCCAATGGATGCAATGAGAGTGACAAAAATGGGGACTCTATTGACTTGAGTTTTAAAAGATATGTTTTCAAAATCAATTTCATGAAAATTTGAATGAACTCCTGAATCAACTTAATTGGTACAGATGCAGAAAGATCAGTAATGGATTCTTAACCCAACTGTGCAAAAAAGGGGGGTGAATCATAGGTAAATCACTCAAATCCATTTTTCTCTCAATCAAAATGGATCTTTTTGAAAATAAATGTTGAAACTTGGTTTAATTCGAAAACTGTTACTATATGAAGAAAACGAAGACCCGGTTCTCAATCTTTTGAACATTTTGACAAAAAATCCACAGTAATAAAGTACAGGTGCAAAAAACTATGATGTATTATGCAAAACTATCAATATGGTGACAGTTCTTTACCCAATATGAATGTATGCAGACAAACATGAGGGAAGGCAGCTAGAGAGTTGTGGGTTACAGAATGGAGCTGTGCGGAATGGAAACCAGTTCTGACTAGGGCCCGTATATAGAGTGGGTTGCACCATCGCGCTCCTTACACTTTGGCTATGCCCACCTGCTTGATGGGCCGAGCTCCCTACACCCTCCCTGTGAGGCTCTCAGAAAAATTCCTATTAAGCCAAATTTTATACACATGAAGCAATGTAATTTCTAAAATTACAAATCTTCGAATAATTCATTAGAATGACTAAAGAGATTTTAATTCACCTATTTCAATGTATATAAACCTATCACACAATCGTAACAAATTAAATGAAACACAAATTCATCTCTCCAACTAAAATTTCAAGTCTATGTCATGAGATGAATTACGTGATAAAATCGAAAGAAAATGCTTGTGCACGTGTGAGATTATGACCAAAGTACACATATATGCTCCATCTCCAACAAATCATGGAATCAATGAATTAAATTTGATGTACCAAATGAATTGAAAGCCAATTTTCTCCCCTCCTTTTTTAATATCCCTTTCAAGGTCTTGGCGGCTTTCACATGTTTATGGGTGACCGCCTCTAGAAATTGTGTTTAAAAATACCCCAAGTGCAAGAGTGTGTGGTGTAATTTTACCTGGTGTGTTCTGGATCGTATCCACAGGGAACTTAATATTTTAATTTTCTAGGTTTCATAAGGTAAAAATATTCACTACCTAGTTCATAATTTGTAAGTTTTCAAGAGTTTTGAAAATTGAGTTTGATCTAATTTTTTTTTACTTAGTAATAAACTTTAGCAATTGAAATTAATTTAAAGCAATATATTAAAATTTTTAGAATTTAAAAATAGAAAAATAAATTGTGATGTAAATTATGATTATAACGAAACAATAAATAAAAATCTTGATTCAAATTTCAAATCTAGGTGGATTAATTATTTCACAATGTGAGGTGCTTTTACTATGATCTAAGTTTCATGTAAAGGAAAAAAAAATTAGAAAACATTTTTGTGAAAAAGTTCATTAATTTTTCCTATACTTAATTTTATACTCACGTTTAGGATTATAAAATCGGATGATTTTCTTTTAATAATATTAAGGTTCAGATCTAATTTATTTATCTTAAAAATATAAAAAATAAATAAAATATTTGACCAAAAAATCCTTATCAGTGATTATAATTTGATAAAAATACCCAGAATGACACTAGAAACCTCGCAGTGTGCTCGGCCCTCTTGAAAACTTTGTAGTGGTCCCGACCATTTGGGGGGACGGTTTGGACCATTGTGTCCTATCCTGACTTCCTATTTTTTTTCCATCCGGGTTCTTGCTCTAGTCTGGGACAGAACTCTGTGTGTGGGTAGTGAAGGCTCATTTGCATCGTTTTCCTCATCTCTATTGTTGCTAATCATAATTATTTCCTATTCTTTCATAAATTAAAGAAAACAAACCAAATAATTGATAAAAATTTAACAAAACTCGGAAATTTATTAGATAATGCATGCGTTTAAACCGAATTATGAAATTTGTAATTACACTTTTCAAGTGTAATTAATTGGTAGGTAGCTAGTCCTTAACAATCAACAAGTCATTAAGGGACTTCTCATTGGTTCTACCAGTAGATCTTTCCAAAATATGATTTTGATTTTATTTTGTTTTTTATGTAGGCTCCTCAACATTTTTTAAACACATCAAATAGTAATTCATGATTTATAGATATGAAAATGAAAAGATTGATGCATACTCAGTCATGTGTAAAGGGAAGCATTTCAAAATTATGGCAAACTTTATCAAAACACTCCTCTTCAATTTATATGGAAGTACTAATTTTTTATTAACTACAATTTAGTAGATAGAATGATTTGATGTACGTTCAAAGAGATAGGAGTCATAAAAGAATCTTCATGTCAATTAAAGAACTCCTATTTTTATTTATTTACAAGAAATCAGTGATGTGCACAAATACCCCATGATTTTCTAAGAGATTCAAAATGAAGGGCGTCGAAGGGTCTAGTAAACAGATCAGCAGTTGATTTTCAGTTTACGCATTTTGCTTTATCAAATAATGCCTAATATCTATATGTTTGGTTCGAGAATGCAAGATTGGATTCTTAGAAATACTAATGGCACTTATGTTATCATAAAATAGTGTAATGATACCTTGTTCCAACCCATAATCTGCAAGCATTTGTTTCATCCGTAGAAGTTAGATGCAATAACTTCCAGCGACAATTTATTCAGTCTCGATAATAGACAAAGATGTGGAATTTTATTTCTTACTATGCCATGAGACTAAATTATTACCCTGTAAAAACATTCACCAGAAGTGCTTCTGTAATCATCTACACTTCGCATCCAATCAGCGTTAGAGTATCCCGCAAGGTTGGAGTTTGTGTCACATGTGAACCGAACTCCAAAGTTTACTATACCACTGACGTATTTTATAATTCTTTTAACAGCATGTAGGTGTGACTCATTAGCATTAGACGGATATCTAGCACACACCTACACTAAATGCAATGTCAGGTCTACTAGATGTAAGGTACAGTAGACTCCCAGTCATGTTCCTATATAGGATCTGATCAACACTCTTACCATTAGAATCCTTATAACTTAGTGCTCGTGGTCATAAGAGTTCTAGCGTGTTTTGCATTAGAGAGTCCAAACGTTTTTCATTAAGTCTCTAGCATATTTAGATTGATAAATAAAAATTCCATCATCCTGCTGTTTAACTTAAAGACCTAGGATGTAAGTCAATTCTCCCATCATACTCATTTCAAATTGTGAAGACATTAGCTTTCCAAATTCAACAACATATTTTTCAAGCATAAATCCAAACACAATATCATAAACATAAGTCTGTGCAATTAAAATATGTTTTGAATCAGTGCAAATAAATAGAGTTTTGTCTACACTCCTACAAGCAAAACCAGACTCAAGTAAAAAAAGTAGTGAGTCTTTCATACCAAGAATGTGATGCTTGTTTCAAGCTGTAAAGAGCCTTTTTCAATTTAAATACGTGATTAGGAATTTTAGATCCTCAAAGTCTTTGGTTTGCTTTATATAGGCCTCTTCTTGAAGAATGTCATTCAAAAATGCACTCTTGACATCCATTCGGTATAACTTAAATTTTAAGTAGCATGCAATTGCTAAAAGTAACCTAATGGATTCAAGAGGAGCAACAGGGACAAATGTCTGATCAAAGTCAACTCCCTCCACTTGAGTGTATTCTTGAGCAACAAGCCTAGCCTTATTTCTAATGACATTACCAAACTCATCACTTTTGTTTTAAATAATTCATTTAGTTTCAATTACAATAGTGTGAGTAAGTCTAGTAATTAAGGTCCACACATCATTCCTAACAAATTAATTTAGCTCTTCATGCAAGGCATTCACCCAATTATCATCAAATAAGGCTTTTTCAAAATTTTTAGGTTTACTTATGGAAACATAACACACAAATATTACCTCATTCCTTAATTGTTTACATTTTTTCATTCTATTAGTTATCTTACCAATGACTTTACTGGTAGAGTGATTCAATTTTACTCTAGAAGATGGCTCCAATTGCTTAGATAAATTGGCAAGATCATGACTTTCTTCCCCTTATAGTTCCATTTCTTCTTTCTCAATTTTCTCGCTAGTACCATCAGTCTCATTTGCTGGGCCATTATCTTCTTCAACCTATTGAAAAACAATAGAATTAGTATTATCATCAACAATTATATTCATAAATTCCATCATTGAAGAAGTTTTCAAGTTATAAAAAAAGAACAACTAGTAGTAGGGTAGCCTAATAAGATTATTTCATCGCTTCAGGAGTTAACTTTTTCAAGATTTTCTCTATCATTGAGAATAAAGTACTTACTCCCAAAAACTCGAAAATAATTCACATTGGGTTTCTTACTGCTCCACAGCTCATGGGGGTTTTGGATTTATCGGGATGAAAATACACCTTATTAGCTATGTAACATACCGTGTGAACTACCTCAGCCTAAAACTTCTTAGGAAGTTACTTTCCATGCAATATGGAACTCGCCATCTCTTGTGAGACTATTTATTCTTTCTACCACTCCATTCTATTACAGAGTCTTTGGCATAGAGAATTTGTGCTTTATTCTATTCTTATCACAAAAATCAATATACTTTTGATATTCAAATTTTCTACCATGGTCAGTTCTGATTCTTATAATGCATCTAATCATCTGCTGTTTTCTTGTTGTTATCTGAAACACAGACTTAAAAGCATCAAATGTATCAGTTTTTTCACTTAAGAATTAACCTATGAAATTCTAGTGAAATCATCAACAGCAATAAATATATACTGCCTACCACTTAAACTTTTAGTGCATGTGGGTCCTATTAGGTCCATGTGAACAAGTTCAAAGGGTTCAAATGCTCTAATAGAATTTACCTTTTTATGTGCATTTCTTACTTGTTTTTCTAATTGACATGGACCCTCCCCCCCCCCCACACACACACACACATTATTTTTACGCTTTTCTAACTCAGGTTATCCCTTGATGAGTTCAGACTTGGACAATTTATGAAGATTTTTATAGTTCATGTGACCAGGTCTGGTGCCATAACTTGGTCTCATCTAGAGAAGCAATATTACAAATAAAACCTTCAAAATTTACTACCTCATAGCAGTTATCAGATGTATGAATACAATGTAAAACTTGTTGTCCCTTTTATTAAAAATATTACACTCAGTTCTTGAAAACTAGACAATGTGGTAAGCATTGCACAATTGACTAATACTTATAAGGTTCATTTCAAGTCCCTCAACGTATAAAACATTTTTTAAGCATTTAAAGACTATGGACTTAATCTCAACTTTCCTTTTTACTTGTGATGTACTACCATCACCAACAGTCACCATACCCCCTCATAAGATTCAAGTTTTGAAAATAATGATTTATTCCACTCATGTGATTTGAACATCCACTATCAAGATACCATATGTTACAATTTAAAGCTTTTAGGGTAGTTTATGAAAACGAAATAATTTAGATCAGATTTTCTAACCCACATAGCCCTGACTTTAGGATTAGTTGTCTTGATAGGGTTTTTCTCACGTCTTTGTTTTTTATTAAGATCTTTTTTTCTTTGAAAAATTTACATTTTTGCCTTTTTGGGAGTATGCATTTTTAGGTTTTTGAAAGTAACGTGAGTTTTTAAATTGTCTTCTTCAAAATTTGAAAAGGCTTAAAATCTGTTTGTCACATCAACTCTAGTTTTTGGATTCTTAAAAAACTTTTTTGCATAATTCGACGAAAGACCATAAAGTTTGTGACATTAAGGGCATATATGACCCTTGATTCCGCAATAATGACATATAGGTATAAAGGGTTGCGGTTTTGCAAAATGTGTACCTTTCACCATGGAAGGAGAACACTAATAATAATTGAACTTATTTAACTCCTATTTGGTGGTGTAGTAGGGTTTGTGAAAAACTTTGGGGCCACTGCAGGTTTTGGAACATTCCTTTGAAGAGTAGTAAGTTGTGGGCAAGCTTTTAGAGCAACTGGGTGATGATGAAACAATCGTGGTTTTTTTTTCCAGTGTAGTCTAGGCCAGATTTATCTTCATGTAACCTTTGTTTACTCCAAATTCCCCAAATACATGAGTACTTGTGTGTATATTACCAATTATCTTTTCAACTTGCTTTATATTCTCTCTTAATTTCTTAATGCTAGCTTGGAACTTGCTACTGGACTTCTCCAAATCTTCAATCTTATTTTTCTCATCAAGTTTGGATTTAAATTTTTCTACAAGGTTGGATTGAGATACCTTATCAGACTTAGGAGTGGAAAGCTTACTAACAAGATTCTCATTCTCAGCCTTCAGAGTATCTTTTTCACTCAGTTCACTATTTCGTTGATGTTGAGCAAGTTGCTGTTTCTTTAACTCAAAATGTTTAACAAATAAGCTACTGTAGGCTTTTTGAAGATTACCGTCAAACTCGTATTCCGAATCGTCATCTTCATGATTTGAAATCTCAGTATCACTTTGAAGATTACTGTAGTAGAAGTGTGAGAAGCTAGAAATACAATAAAGTTGCCTTCATTATCGGAAAAGCTTGAGGTGAAAGATTCGTCTAAGTCTGAGTCATCATAAAAAATGGCATTCATCCCTTGCCTTGCTTTTTCTTTATCTTTTTGTTGCCACAGTTTTGAGCAAAATGACCATAGCTATTTCACTCGAAGCATTGAACCTTCTTCACTCGAAGCATTGAACCTTCTTCTTCTTGTTATCTTATTTCTTATTCTTCTTGATCTTCGTACCTTTGTCTTGAGATCTGGACTCCTTTTTATTTTTGTTGAACAATGAATTTTTTTATTTTTGCATATATTTCAAAAACTTCTTTGCCATGAATGCAAGTTCCTCATCATATTCTTCATCATCATTTTTTTTCTACAATTCTGAGAGCTATATCCTTTGATGCGTTATGGGGTTTAACCATGTTAGCATCATAGGTTTCCAAAGACCCCACGAGATCCTCAATTCTCATAGAATCAACATCCCTCGCTACTTCAATCGTCGTGACTTTAGAGTCGAATAAACGAGGAAGAGATCATAAAATTTTAGGTACCATTTTGTATTCTGGGATAGGCTCTCCAAGGTTATGACACGATTTAACAATATGACATAGCTAAACATAGAATCATCAAATTTTTTATCTTCATTCATCCTCAATCCTTCAAATTTTGATGTGTGCTTTTAGAGTTTGGATAATTTCACTTGTTAGTTCCCCTAATGTGTATTTTGTAGACTTAGCCGGGTTTACCTTACGCTATTACAACTTGAAATACGACAGAACACATTCAGGCTCATGGCTGCAAAGATGGAGTTAAGTACTTTAAAATTCCACTCACTGCTTTCTTATTTAGCCTTTGTCCATATCAAAATTGTCTTTGCTTCATCATGACCATTAACTTCGTGTGTTGGTTCTTCCTATCCTTAAACTATTGTAGTCCATACTTTATAGTTGATCCCCAAGAGATAAGTTTGCATATGTACCTTCCAGTAGGAATAGTTGGTACTATCCAACTAAGGTGGTCTGGAACTTGAACCTCTTTCACGTGGCGGATTCATAAATTCAGAGTAAATAATATAATCAATGAAATAGAGTGACTCGTTTTGATACCAATTGAAAATTCTAAATAAAGCAATCACACACGAAGCAAAGAAAATAATACCAGAGAATAACAAGAAAACCTTCTCACAGGAAGAAAAATCTTTTATAACAAATCTTACTATCAAGAGTTACAAGATCCTACTTGAATTCTCTACGAATCACTCTCACAAATTCTTTCGCAATCTTACTCAAATCCCTCGACTAACCCTATAAGCAAGCTTTATATCTCACATAGAAAGCTAAGAAAGAGTAAAATAAAACCTAAAGAAGGATATCAAGCTCTCATCGAAAATAACTCTCTCTACCTCTCTACTATATGTTTCCCAACTATCTATATACATTATACTTGGGTACAATATATAGAAATAAAAAAAGTTACCCTAGGTTGGCAAAATAGGAAACAAATTTATTCAAAATATTGATAGATCGAACCCTCGAGCTGCTTGCGTCGTGCCTACGACTTCAAATCGAAGCCTCGTGTATCCATCTTACTGCTTGTGGACCACAATGGAATCTAGTCTGGACCAGATAACAAAGGGGGCATAGCCTCGTACTCCTTGCGTGCTCCCAGCACTCTAAAGTCGCAGCTCGCGCTACTCGCAAGTTGCCTGCGAGGCATACTCTCCAGCTCCGCATGTATTCTGTGTAAGCTCAATTGGCTTTTAGTTTGATTACACTTATACTTTGACTGAACTTTGTCAATTGTGACCTTTTGGAAATTTGATAAACTCTAAATCTCCTTTTCATATTTATCTTAAGATTTTGATTGGATTTGCCACATTTAGAAACTTTACAAAAATTTTTGTAAGTTTTGAGTTGAATTAAAGTAAGATGACCATATACTCCTCAACAAAAGTGAGTATTTTGACAACTTATCAACTCAGCAAAATTGATAACTTTTAATATTTTACTAAACATGTAAAACATTAAAAGTTGATTTTTTTTTTTTTTGCTATTATATTTGCTCTCCAAACAAGGCCAAAGTAACACATTAATAAAATCATGCCAAATCAATTTGATTAAGAAATATTGAATTGAATTGATTTAGCTTTGTAGGATTATTAATTTGATTCCAAGTCTAATTGATTAAAAATTACAACAAAATTTGAGTTTAACATGAATCCCAACCATATACACCCCTAGACTTCTACCTAAGAAATGAATTCCATAAATTTTATTGCCATCAACTTGATTCAAGATTATATTTATTTAAAATAGATATCTATGTAATAAA
>QLOD02000030.1:16156100-16172005 GCA_003260245.2 Sideroxylon spinosum
TCGAAGGGCTTTCGCTAGAGGAGTTGGTGCATCGAGGATTCGAGCAAACGTCAAACGGAGTATAGAGTCGAGGAGTCAATATATCGAGAGTTTTGAGTTTGTAACCAACGTTTATTTTAGTGAAATTTTTTAAACGAGTTTCCTGTGTGGATTTCCTCGCCACATATATTACCTTCTGCTTTCAATTATTTGTGTGATTGATTGTTTAGGATATCTAGCACAGTACACGTCTGAATTTTCAAAGTTATAAAAGTATATTTGGTTGTTAAGTTTTTCTTATTATCATGTTGAAATTAGGTTAATTAAATGTTTTCAAATATGTTTGGCTTAAGCTCAAGTTTAAAAATAAATCTAACAAACATATTTGAACAAACTCAACTCAAGTTCGAGTTTGCCACTAAACTTAACAAACAAACATAAATATGCTACTACACGATTAAGTTCTTCATTTTACAACTATAAAACTTATGGAATTACGTTTAACATTCTTTCATTTCTACGATCAAGTCCCCAGAAATAAAAAAGAAGTCAAGTCAAAGCCCAAATTAAGGTGGAACGCCATAGAACTGTACAAAAATGTCCAATATGCAAAATAGACAACTCCTGCATTAATAAAATAACTAGAATCCAGAATCAATGGTCAATTCGATCTAAAGGTCAAGAATGGCCTCTACCGACATATCCGAAAAACGGTATCAATCGGACTACCTAAATCAATCCAAAAATGCACAAAGAGATAGGAAACATCCCAGAACATGTTAGAGAACATAAAACATATCTCACAACATCCAAAAGACCCCTCCAGAGGCTATTTGGGCCCCATAAACTCAAAATGGTTCCTACCGACGACAAGGAAACTATCAACGCACAAAACACAAGTTAAGCCTCCAGAAGAAGTTAGAAGGACCCCAAAATTCATAAGGATACTGAGGATGTAATTCTTAAGGTAAGCCTCCCAGTTGAGTCATTCTTAAGGTAATCTTCTCTATACCCTTGTGGAGTTTATACTCTTGGTGACTGTCTTCCTTACACCTATGTGGAGTTTATTCTTATGGTATTTGTACTACCTTCACCCAGGTAGGGTTTATACTTTTGGTATCTGGTTTTCTTTCACCCATATAGAGTCTTTACTCTTGGTGACAGTCCATATTCGTCCATGTGACTGTCTTCCTTACATCTATGTGGAGTTTATTCTTCTAGTATTTGTATTTCCTTCACCCAGGTAGGGTTTATACTTTTGGTATATGGTTTTCTTTCACCCATATAAAGTCTTTACTCTTGGTGACAGTCCATATTCATCCAGATGGAGTCTTTACTCCTGGAGGAAATTCCATGTTCATCCATGTGGAGTCTTTACACCTGGTGACTATACCATCTTCACCCATGTGAAGTTTATACTCCTAGTGTTTATACTCTTACCTTCCATAGTTAGGTGGCAAACGCCTACTATCTCATCATCTAAAACTTATGCTCCTTTCTTGTCTTTCTTAAGAGCTATGCAGACCTGATCCTGTCACTAGTACATGGCAGCTCAAGTAGATAGTTTGAGTCCAATCACCTCGGTCTCTATAGACCATCTAAGTCTCATATCTTTAGGCACCTTTTTCCAGAGCTACGTAGACCTGATCTTGTCATGAGTACGTAAGTAGCTCAAGCAAATAGCTTGAATCCGATCACATCGGTCTTTATAGACCATTTAAAGTCTTACATCTTTAGGCACTCACACATTAGATCCCCAATTAGAGCTACGTTTAACCTGATCATTAATGATTTTGAATAATATTTTATGGACCATCTCTTCTTATACACCATCAAATCATGGAAGTACTACTTGATACCTACATAAGTGAAGTGAGTTTAAATTCCTTAATGATTTTGAACCCTGTGTTTTGATGCTCCTTGTCATAGTAGTGGTGTGCCTATTGTAAACACACAAAGGTTTGAACGTCATGAAAAATCTCTTCACTACTCAATTGACTCTTAAATCTCTTATTTGACCTATTAGCTCCTCTTTAGTTATATTAATCAAAATCACTTCGAAAGGGCTACCAATGAGATAGTGTGCCGCCAACCTTTTGACGTCTAGGTTATCAAAATAATCACCCTTTGGGTTTGACAATATAGGAAAATGGCTACCTACCCATAAGTGTGTGAAAGCCACCAAGAACCAAAAAAAAAAGAAAACATTAGTGGAAGATATTTGAAAATTTTGAAGATTAGTTGAAAACAATGAACTATGGAGAGATAAGTCGAAAAGCACAAGTGCATTATCCACTCTTTCCAAAGTTCAAACAGAGTATTTTTCGCATGTCATGCGAGCATGTGAACATTTTAATCATGATCGTTCTTAAACTTTATCCCACACACAACACAGGTATTTGATCATTGGTATGACATGTGTGAACATCTTGTGACATATACAGTATTTTCGAATTGAACTTCATCTCTTTTATAGGAGTTTCAAAGTTGAAACTATGATTTGTTTTTGTCTTTGAGGATATAGAACTTGGAATATACTAAATTATACCCCCTTAAAAACAAAAAAGGAAGGAAGGTCGCTGGATATCCACTTGAACAGCGCTTTGAGTTGTGGGAAGATACTGCAGAGTGATCTGCAGCTGAAGACCCCCGTAGGATGGAGTGGGAAGGACACGGGTGTGCCCTTCCTGCGAGGTTGCCTTTTAAAGGCCACCTGAGGCTCCACAGGTTCTTTTCACCCTTCCTATTCACCTGTCCTAGTCCTCCAACTCTTCAGGTCACGAGCTTCTTCCTTCTTTTTAAGGTATTTTAGTTCTTTTTGTCGTTTTCTTTTTCATTTTCACCTTTTGTTTTGCCTAGGTTGTCGGTCCTTTTTGGTTGTCTTTACTTTGTCCTTATTATGTTACCATGCCTCCCCGTTGTAGGTTCCGCCCCACTTTTGAGGCTCATCGCTTTCAAGGTGACACTGAACCCACAAATTATGTTTCTATCTTTAAAGATCGCCCTATTGTCATAGAAGGTGGTTTAGTGTTATGTGATTTTCCTACTGTTCAATAGTTCTTTGACCGGTTGGGTTGGACCCAGTATGTTAGGTATTCTAGTTCTGAGGGTCCTTTTTATGAATGTGCAATTGGCGAACTTGTTCGTGAATTTAATGTTAACATGCACATGGTGGATTTGTTTATTGGTGTCTTGCACACGTATGTCTGATCTGTAAATGTTGAAATGACACCTTCTACTATCTCTCAGTTTCTACACATCCCTAGACCTGATCATGTTGATTTTGACCCTGTCATCGATACTAATGGTCCGTCCTTTCAGACCATTGCTCGGGTCCTTACCGAACGACGCATGGATTGGGTTGGGGAGACTATTCCCCATCGCCAACTGTCTGAGATCAATAGGATGCTACATCTGTATGTAGCTAATTCTATTGACCCGTCGTTTCACATTACCGGTTCCCTGAGCATCGAGGTCGTATACTTCATTCCATCGTCTCGGGCCGCGTCTTTGACCTCCCTCTCTTTATGTTTTAGCTGATAGCTACTGGCCGTGAATCTACCTCTCGGTCTGATTCCCTACCTTTTGCACTATTTATTACTCACTATCTGTTGTCTCACGGTGTTGAGCGTCCTCCTAACTATCAGTTGATCAAAATGACAAATTCGATTGATCACATGTCTGTCCAGCGCAGCCAGTCACACTCTAGCCGTACACTTGCTCCTACTCATAATCCTTCACGCTCTTTCAATCCCCCACCTTCTTCTGATATTCCAGGTCCGTCTTCCAATGCTCCCCCAGTGTATGACTTGAATATGTTGGGCGCTATGTTAGCATCCATTCAGGGGGAGAACCTATTATTCCAGGACACTGTGTATCAACGCCTTACTGCCCTAGATGCTCGTCAGACTGAATTTCAAATCATTCAGACAGCTATGGATACGTGTTTACAGGCCATACAGGTCCGTCAAGATGAGATGCATCTCATTCTGACTCAAGTGCAACAGAATCTCAACATACACGCATACACATTTGAAGATCCTTTTGGGGATGACTTTTTCCCTGATCTTGGTGGTGATGATAGGGGCAGTGCCTATAATGAAGGTGTGGTGATAATACTGGTGATGGTGGTGATGATGGTACTGTTGCGGCTCAGTGATTGTCGATTCTAGTCAAAAAGGGGGAGAGCCTATGTTTAGCTCTTTTGCCTTTATTGTGTTTTGCTCTTTTGCCTTTGTTGTGTTTTGTTTTTTTGCTTTTGTTGTGTTTTCTTTTCTGAGCTTATTTATTTTGGCTTTTGTTTGAGAGTTAGCTTTTGTTTGAGAGTCATGATTTACTTATACTATGTGCTTCATTGAACTCATTTGTGTTTTTGAGTTCATTATGTTCTGAGTATATTTATCTAGTAGTATGTTTGGACTTCTTCTCACTATTACTATTGTTATAACTATTGCTCTCCACAAGATGCCTTGATATGTTTGTTTAAGTGTGCAGCAAACAGGGTTATTAATTAAGGCATCATTATCATTTCTAAAAAGGTTTCTGAGACCTAAGACTTGATTCAATTTACTTGTAACTAGACTTGTTGAGTTTTGACATGAAATTGCGAAAGGGGGAGATTGTTAGGGACAGTATTGTAAATTGGAAAATCCATAATCAAAACAATGTGTGTCAAAGTGATTTTGTAACCTTAAGACTTAGTATAGGCTAAGTACTATAGTCATGGGGTAGTTTTAGAAGTCAAAAGATCTCAAAAAACCTAAAACAGATAAACACAGAACCATAAAAGAAGTGGAACGAGCTACAGCTGGCATTAACACAGGAAGACCACGAGAAGAACCGGTTAGCCACGAGAAAATGCTAAGACTGGAGATCAGAGAAAATGTGGGTGCGGGAAGCCCGCAGGATGATCGTGGGAAGACCGCGGGAAGGCTCTTCCCACGATATGTTGATTCTGGCTTCGTTTCATCTGATGTTAATCCTGTTCGCCCTTGGTTTTTGTATGATATATAAAATGGGACGTATCTAGGGTTTCGTAGATAGCCAGAGACAGAGAGAATACTCATTATTGTGAGCAATTCTTATCCATTGTTCTCTCTATTACTTAGCCAACCATTTTTTCATCTCTTGATCCGAAGGAGTTCGGATTCGTGTTGCATGATCGCTGAGGATTCAGCACGCTGTGAATTCAACAGAGCTACTGTGGAGTCAGATAGTGCCTTTGAGGAGTTGGAGGGCTTTCTCTAAAGGAGTTGGTGAATCATGGATTCGAGCAAACATCAATAAAGTATAGAGTTGAGGAGTCGATCTATTTGTAACTAACGCTTGATTTTAGTTAAAGTATTTGAGGATTCCTTGTGTGGATTTTCTCACCACATATATCGCCTTCTATATTATTACTTATGTGATTGATTACTTGGGATATCTAGCACAGTACGTAATTTCAATTGGTATAAGAGCAAGTTCGTTTTTGCAAAAAAGACGAGATCCTATTGTTACTAGATGGATCCCCCAAGAGAAGGCAGTTCAAGCACCAGACCTCTATGGTTCTATGGCATCAACTATGCTTATTGGAAGATACGCGTGAGGGCTCACTTGATCTCTCTGAATGTCAATGTATGGCTTGCCATTGAAACTGGTTGGACCAAGCCGACATATACAGCAGACCATGTGACCGTTGAAAAGCCGATGAACGTTTGGACTAGGATGGAGCAGGAGAAGCTGAATGGAACTACAAAGCTCTAAGTGCAATCTTCTGCGCAGTTTCACCAGATGAGTTCAAAAGAATATCAAGTTGTGAAATTACCAAAGAAGCCTGGACAACTCTTGAGTTAATTCATGGAGGGAATTCCACGGTAAAGAAGTCTAAACTGCAGAAGATAACCACAGAGTTTGAAAAACTGAAAATGGCGGATGATGAAACATTTGATCACTTCTATGCTAAGTTAAGTGATTTCATCAAGTCAAGTTTCAATCTCGGAGAGCAAATTCCAAACAGAAATATTCTAAGTAAGATTCTTCGCTCCCTACCTATGTCGTTCCAAGCCAAGGTCACAGCCATTGAAGAAGCTAGGGACATGGACACCATGAGGATGGAAGATCTGGTTGGCTCCCTATAGACTTATGAAGCCAACATGATCAAACCTAAGAAGATGAAAGGCATTGCTCTTAAGACGGTCAGAGAAGAAAAATCATCATCCAGTGATGATTCTATACCCTCCATGGAAGAAATTGCTCTTTACACAAAGAAGATCAGAAATTTCTTCAAAAAGAAAGATGAATGTCCTAGAAGATTCAAGAAGACTGAAAAACCTAAAGAGAAAAAGACATCTGAGCCCAAGAAGAAAGACAAAAAGTTCAGAGGGGTAAAGTGCTACGAATGTCAAGGATATGGACACATAGCCCAAGATTACGGAAACAAGAAGACCAAGAGAAAGGTACTCAATGCAACCTTGGATGACTCAGACGAATCCAGTACCTCCTCATCATTAGAAGATTTTCCTGAGAATTACACAGCATTCATGGCAAGAAACTCAGGCTCAGAGAAATCAGAAGTATCGGCTACTCCCAAAGGTTCTGATGAAGAAATTTTAGAAAAGGATAAAGATGGTGAAGAAGAAGTTAACCTTGAAGACGCATATGAACAGCTCTTTCGAGATTGTCGAAAATTTCACAAGCAAAACGAAAAGCTGTCTGTGCTAGACAAACGGTTGAAAGATGAAAGGGATAGCTTAAAAATTATGTTTGAAGAACTACAAAGGGGTTTTGAAAATCTTGAAGAAAGCAAGAAAGCTCTAGATGAACTAATTTTGAATCTCAAAGCTAAGAATCACAACCTTGAGGAAAGAGTTTACAGAACAGATGAAGAAAGAAAAACCAAAGACAGAATTGTGGAGGCATTGAGAGAAAAGCTAGCTGGTAAAGACCAAGAATGCCTTGAGGCGCACGGTGCTCTTCAGGAACCCAATGAAAAATTGAGGATCCCATCAAACAACCTACACAAAATCGTGGGAGTATAGCGCAGTCCAGATGACAAAATGTGACTAGAATACACTGGAAAGAATGAGACAAAGGATGAGACCTCTACAAGTGAGCAGAAAAACACTAAAGTTCTAAGTACTCCAACTCAAAAAACTTCTGCGTCACTAAAGCCTGGAAAAGCTCCATCTCACCCTCGACCAACGAAAGGTAAACAGTACTCAAATAAGTTCCAAAAATTCCAAGGTACGCCTTTCAATCCTCTTCATAATTTCACACCTATACGTCATCATTTTGGAATACCTGGTCACATAAGACCACAATGCCATAAACTTTTTGGACTACCCATGACATATGTTAATCAAAGGATGCCTATAAATCAAACTTTTCAAAATCAAAACAGGTTTAATATTTTGAGAAACTATAACATCCCTCTAGGCTTTGAATACCCCTCATATAGACCAAATAGAAACTTTTATCCTACCCCTTACTTTTAACAAACTGATCCGAAATACTAGAAGCGAACTATCAAGAAAAATACTTCAAAAACCAAGTCTACAAAGAAACCCAGTCAGACTAAAACTAAGCGGGAAGGATGCGGGATGACCGTGGGTGCTCCCTTCCTGCGAGGTTTCCTTTTAAAGGCCACTCGAGGCTCCACAGGTTCTTTTCACCCTTTATGTTCACCTGTCCTAGTCTTCTACCTCTCCAAGTCATGAGCTTCTTCGTCATTTTGAGGTATTTTAGTTCTTTTTGTCGTTTTCTTATTCATTTTCACCTTTTGTTTTGCCTAGGTTGTCTGTCATTTTCGGTTGTCCTTACTTTATCCTTATTCTGTTACCATGCCTTCTCGTCGTAGGGTCCGACCCACTTTTGATGCTTATCGCTTTCGAGGCGACACTAAACAGACAAATTATGTTTCTATCTTTAAATATCACCCTATTATCATAGAACGTGGTTTAGTGTTGTGTGATTTTCTTACTGTTCAACAGTTCTTTAACCGGTTGGGTTGGACCCAATATGTTAGGTATTCTGGTTCTAAGGGTCCTTTTTATGAATGTGGAATTGGCGAACTTGTTCGTGAATTTTATGTTAACATGCACATGGTGGATTTGTCTATTGGTGTCTTATACATGTATGTCCAATCTGTAAATGTTGAAATAACACCTTCCGCTATCTCTCAGTTTCTACACATCCCTAGACCTAATCATGTTGACTTTGACCCTGTCATCGATACTAATGGTCCATCCGTTCAGACCATTGCTCGGGTCCTTACCGAAGGACATGTGGATTGGGTTAGGGAGACTATTCCCCATTGCCAACTGTCTGAGATCAATAGGATGCTACATCTGTATGTAGCTAATTCTATTGACCTGTCATTTCGCATTACCGGTGTCCCTGAGCGTCAAGGTCGTATACTTCATTCCATCATCTCAAGTCGTGTCTTTGACCTCCCTCTCTTTATGTTTCAGTTGATAGCTAATGGCCGTGAATCTACCTCTCAGTCTGATTCCCTACCTTTTGGACTCTTTATTACTCACTATCTGTTGTCTCACGATGTTGAGCATCCTCCTAACTATCAGTTGATCAAACTGCCAAATCTGATTGATCACGTGTCTATCCGGCGCAGTCGGTCACATTTTAGCCCCACATTTGCTCCTACTCGTAATCCTTCACGGCCTTTCAGTTCCCCATCTTCTTCTGATATTCCAGGTCCGTCTTCCAATGCTCCCCCAGTATATGACTTGAATATGTTGGGCGCTATGTTAGCATCCATTCAGGGGGAGAACCGACTGTTCCAGGACACTGTGTATCAGCGCCTTACTGCCCTAGATGCTCGCCAGACTGAATTTTAGATAGTTCAGACAACTATGGATACGTGCTTACAGGCCATGCAGGTCCGTCAAGATGAGATGCATCTCACTCTAACTCAGGTGCAGCAGAATCTCAACACACATGCATACATATTTGGAGATCCTTTTAGGGATGACCTTTTTTCCTTATCTGGGCGGTGATGATTGGGGCAGTGCCCATAATGAAGGTGGTGGTGATAATGCTGGTGATGGTGGTGTTGCTGTGGCTCAGTGATTGTCAATTCCAGTTAAAAAGGGGGAGAGCCTATGTTTAGCTCTTTTGCCTTTGTTATGTTTTTCTCTTTTGCCTTTGTTGTGTTTGCTCTTTTGCCTTTGTTGTGTTTTGCTCTTTTGCCTCTATTGTGTTTTCTTTTTTGAGCTTATTTATTTTGGCTTGTGTTTGAGAGTTAGCTTTTGTTTGAGAGTCATGATTTACTTGTACTATATACTTCATTGAACTCATTTGTATTTTTGAACTCATTATGTTCTGAGTATATTTATCTAGTAGTATGTTTGGACTTCTTCTCACTGTTACTATTGTTATAACTATTGCTCTCCACAAGAGGCCTTAATATGTTTGTTTAAGTGTGTAGCAAATAGGGTCATTAATTAAAGCATCATTATCGTTGCTAAAAAGGTTTCTGAGACCTAAGACTTGATTCAATTTACTTGCAACTAGACTTGTTGAGTTTTGACATGAAATTACGAAAGTGGGAGATTGTTAGGGACAGTAATGTAAATTGGAAAATCCATAATCAAAACAATGTGTGTTAAAGTGATTTGTAACCTTAAGACTTAGTATAGGCTAAGTACTATAGTCATGGGGTATTTTTAGAAGTCAAAAGATCTCAGAAAACCTAAAACAGATAAACACATAACCATAAAAGAAGTGGAACGAGCTGCAGATGTCATTAACGCAGGAAGACCGCGAGAAGAATGCAGTTAGCCGCGAGAAAATGCCGAGACTGGAGATCAGAAAAAGTGTGGGTGTGAGATCCCTGCGTGAAGCCCGCGGGATGATCACGGGAAGGCTCTTCTCGCAATATATTGATTCTGGCTTCATTTCATCTGATGTTAATTCTATTCGCCCCTGGTTTTTGTATGATATATAAGATGGGAAGTATCTAGGGTTTCGTAGATAGCCAGAGACAGAGAGAATACTCATTATTGTGAGCAATTCATATCCATTGTTCTCTCTATTGCTTAGCCAACCATTTTTTCATCTCTTGATCTAAAGGAGTTCGGATTCGTGTTGCGTGATCGCTGAGGATTCAGCACGCTGTGGATTCAGCTGAGCTACTACGGAGTCAGTATATTGCCTTTGAGGAGTCCGAGGGCTTTCGCTAGAGGAGTTGGTAAATTGTGGATTCGAGCAAACGTTAACAGAGTATAGAGTCGAGAAGTCGATCTATAGCGAGTCTTGTATTTGTAACCAACGCTTGATTTTAGTGAAAGTATTTGAGATTTTCATGTGTGGGTTTCCTCGCACATGTATCGCCTTCTATATTATTGCTTATGTGATTGATTACTCGGGATATCTAGTACATTACATAATTTCAAAAAGAATGGTGATGATAATACCAGAGCAAGATTTTTTAATGCTAAAGCGCATTTAATTTAATTTTTATGTGTCAATAATTTTATCCTTATTTAGTTATATGAGAAAATAAATGTGATATTTATTATTTATTTAATAAACTAGTTTTTAAGTATTCATTTATTTCCATCTATCTACTTTCTCACAAAACTGAAACTTGTTTTTTTTTTTGAATAAAATTATTAATATAATAATAGTAATCAAAATGCAAAAACCATGAATAACTTGAATAATTAATTCTAAAATTTGAATAAAATTATTTTTTAGTTATAAAATTTATCTTATTGATTTAGTTATTAATTGAGTTTGGACAATTAATTTTAAAATTTGAATTTTTTATATTTATTTTCTAGTCTTGAAAATTTGACATAACAAATTTTATTAATTCATTTACTAATTAAACGAAAAATGAGTAGTTTGGATACTTGGTTCTAAAATTGAATTTTATAAATTTATATTTTGGTTATGAAAATAAAAATTTAATAAAATTTTTTACTAAGTAACGACAATATTAATTTGGATAATTGCTTTGATATATATCAGATTAAATAAATTTTTATGACTAACAGATAAATATAAAACTTTTAAGTTTTAGAGTTAATTATCTAAACTAATATTTTTGCTAATTAGTAAAAATTTTACTAAATCAATTTTAATGGCTAAAAGACAAATACACAATATTTAAATTTTAAAACTAATTATTCTAACTACTCATATTTCCTTTAATCAATTTATAAAATTTATTATTAAATCAAATAAATATGTAAAATTTGATTTTTAAAATTAAGTATTCGAATTAATGTTTCCACCAATTAGAAATTTTTTTGATTAAAACAAATATCCTGATTAAAATAGAAATATATAAAATTTAAATTTTAAAATTAATTATTCAAACTATTCATGTTTCATAAATTAATTAGTAAAATTTATTATTAAATTAATTTCATAACTAAAAAAATATAAAACTCAATTTTAATAACTAATTATTTAAATTAATGTTTCGTTATTTAGTAAAGTCTTTTATTAGATTAATTTTCATGAGTAAAAGATGAATATATACAATTTAATTTTAGAACTAATTATCTAAACTACTCATTCTTTCTTTGATTAGTAAATCAAATAATAAAATTTTTTATATCAAATTTTCAAAACCAAAAGATAAATATAAAAAATTTAAATTTTAAAATTAATTTCTTGAACTCTACTAGTTGCTAAATCAATAAGTATTTATTCTTAAATAAAATGTCAAGACTAAAAAATAAATCTATAAAATTTAATTTTTAAAATTAATTATTCAAACTACTCATGCCTTTTGTATTTTGATTATTATTAATACGTTAATATTTTTTAAAAATATATTCATAAGATCTAATTTTGTGAGAAAATAAAGACATAAAAATAAATGATAATTTAAAAGTTGCTTCATTTAATAGATAATAAATTTCACATTTAATTTCTCGTATAACTAAACAAAAGTAAAATTGTCAACGTATAAAAATTTCATTCAATGTGCTCTAACATTAACAAACGTTGTTCTGACATTATCATTACCCTAAAAAAATAGTAATTACAATATTTATTGAAAAACATTAGGTGAAAGGACAAGAGTATTGTCCCTCTTGCTTGCACCTTTCCATTTGATGTAATAAAACTAGTAATATGTCATGCTTACGACACTCTGAACAAAAATAGTTTTAAATTTCTCATATAGTTAAAAATTTGGATAAAAATTTTTAATCAAAAAAATTATGATAATTCATAGGTTTTAAATTTTTTTTTTTTTCAAAATTTTAGACCCTACTAGCTACTATATGTGTTTTAAGCTCTCTCTCCAATTAGTTTTTGATAAGTACCATAAGAGAAAACATAAATAATGGTTCGTTAATTTAGAAGGTTCAAATTTCTAGAAATCATAATTGGACAGAATTTAAGTTAGTAGTTTTGATTTGCATATGATCTCTACATTTGAAGGGATAATTTGGATCTCCAACCAAATTCAAAAAACTTTAAAAATTTTCAAAAGTTTTGACTTTTTCAAATTCAAAAAAATTCCAATATTTTGAAAATAATTTTTAAAAATCCGATAGAACAAACCATTATAGTTATTTCAATGGATTTTGCTAAAATTTTGAAAAAGTTGGATTGACATTTATATCAAAAATTTTCACAAAAACTTCAAAAATTTTTAAGATTTTCCACTAAAATTTTACCACATATCACTTTATATTATTTTTAACAACTTTATGTCAACTCAAACACATACATCCAATAATCATTTAAAAATAACTTTTTATACTCCAAATTCGAAAAAAATTTGCACTTTGTTTTTTTTTTTTATTTGGCGGTGTTGTTTTACATTCTAAAGGCTCTGAAATATAATAAAATTTAAAATTTCTAAATCGTTTTGTGAGATAGATGGTAGTAGAGTCACTAAAATAATAATCGAGCGGAAATTAAAAGTATAAAAATGATATCAATCGTTAAATTAAATAAAAAAATAATTGTTAAATGTTGGATCTTAATTTGTGAGATAAACATTTTTAAAAATGGTTTTGCTTTATCTTATAAATATGAATGTCATTCTGATGTGTGGGTCTCGTACTCATCCGATGAATAGTTATTTTTCATTTGTAAAGATATTTTTCTTAGAATTAATTTAATTTTGAAGTAAATAATTGAATTGATTTTAAAGTAAAGATTTGATTTGATTTGATAAATTAAATTTTGTGCTTAGAACTTTTGTTTGAATTTTTAACCTTATTAGTTAAAAGATAAAATAGGATAAATAAGATATATAAGAGTAAATTTATTTACTTACTTAGATGATTTAAGAAGAAAAAAAAGAAGAAGTTCTCATTCACTCTATTTGAAATGATGATTTTGGCAAATTTGATTTAATTTGATAAGAATTTCTACTAATTCTTATGATTGGAATCAAAATAAAATTTTATGTATTGATTGAATTTCATTTCATAACTTAATTTGGTATTTTAAATATCATTCAAAATTCAATCCAAAATAATAAAATTTGATAAGAATTCATTATTTTTTTAAACTATTTAAGTAAGTGGACAAATTTACTTTCATATATCATATTTATCCTATTTTATTTTTTCTATTAACATGATCAAATTTGACATTTCTTTTAAATAAATTTAATTCAATTCTTAAATTTAAATATGTGTTCCAAACATAAATTTTCATTTATCAAATCAAATCAATTCTTTACTTTAAAAATCAAATCAATTCGAAGATAGAAGTATTTTCAAACAAAGATTAGACTCTATTAGTTTGAGTTGGATTTCAAATGATATAAAATCCTATAATTCAAGTTATAAAACGAAATTAAATTTAACTCATAAAATTTTATTTTAATTTTAAATAAAAATTAATAAAAAAATTCTACTAAATAAAATCAAATTTTTTTAAAATCCACAATTTTAAACGGTGTGTTAAAAGATAATCATCCAAGATTCACAAAGCAACAATCAGACAAAAAGTCATACTTCACTAAGGATATTGGTCCAGGCCGAGTAACCCCTCTCTTGTTTGCAAAAATATAAATATATTTAATATTTTTTGAGAAAATATAAAAACCCTCAATCAACAACTTACAGAAGAATTAAAAGAAAAGTTTAGATCTAAATTTAAATTTAGTTTTTTTTTTAAATTATATTTAGATTTTGTTATATATGTCTAGGTACAACCCGTCTTTAATAAATAATTAATATAATTTATATTACCTTAATTTCATATATAATTCATAATATGTATTTTATTTTCTAGTAGCACTCCCCCCAAATTTCCTTGCGGGCCGGCGTGAACCAAAAAGTGAATTAATACCAAAGTTGATACTAACGCTAAGCACGAGGGGTAAATTTTCCTTTTAGAAAATTTAAAAATTAATCAAAAAGCTATCTCGAAGCTAATTATTTTAATGCCGCTAAGATGAGAAATAACTAATCCAAAAAGCAATATAACTTTAAATAGTTGATACTGTGTGAATAAACTTCTTTCTCAGTGACTACTCTCCCTCCCATGTATGTACACACACTCGTTGATTAGATTAAAATATCAAGAACTGTTAACACTAGTCAAAATTCACAATTAGTGAATCGTGGCCGTTAATTTGTATGAATTTTAAGTGAATAAATCAGTGACTATGATTGATCAATTAATCATGATTGAATGTAGTCTTCTTTTCGAGATATAAGAAAACATTACCAAGTGTCCTTTACTACGGAGTTATATTTTTTTGACACATATGTAAAATACTATTTAATTCCAACTTATAAATTCAAAATTTTGACTAAAACAAATTTTACATGCTCGTCATGCTTTCAATTCTTTAACAATTGTGACACTTGCTAGGATTTTCCAATGAGGGCTCAATATATTCACACTACGCGGTTTAAAGCGTTCAAAAAAAAAAAAAAAAAAGGGTTAACTAAAGTGAAATATGTTGGGATTTAGAGTATAAAAAGTTGTTGTGAAATGATGGTTTATGTTTGATTTAATATAAAATTATTAAAAATTACATAAAGTGATATAAAATAAAACTTTAGTAGAGAATTTTGAAAACTTTTGGAGTTTTATAGAACTTTTTGATATAAGTATCAGTCCAATTTTTCTAAAAAATGTACCAAAATCCGTTGAAACACAAATTTATTAAAACGCACTATAATGGTGTTTTCTAACGGATTTTGACAAATTTTTTAAAAACTTGAGATTTTTTGAAGTTTAAAAAAGTTAAAACTTTTGAAATTTTTTCAAGTTTTTTAAACTTGGTTGAAGCTCCACATAGCATGTGTGATTTTTATTGAATTTCTATTTTAATTACTACAAAATTATAAAAGAAATAACAAAAATGACTTAAATAGTAAATAATAAATAATTAAGATTATTTAAGTAAATAATAATTAATTAAGGAGCGTTTAAAGACAATAAGAAAGTTACAAATTAGTGGATAGTTAAGAGGCATTTAAGAAAAATAAAAATATAAATAGAGAAAATTAATTAATTATGTCGTAGTTATAAAAATTTATTTTTTAATACCATTAAACTTATAGGTGGTTATAAGAAATTTAAAGATATTATGGGGAAGGGAAAAAAAATTCACCAAATTTAAAGCTTGATTAAATTTGAAACTTCACTAAATAGCTCATCTAGTTTCCTTTATGATAATATTGATATTATACATAATCTTTAAAAAAAAAAAGTCATGAAATAAAAGGAAATTCACAACATAAGCCAAGGTCTCGTTTAACGAAATTTTTAATTTTTAATTTTGCGTTTTTGTTTTTATTTTTTAAAAATTAAAAATTAAAAATAAATTTATCAAATGAGTTTTTATTTTTATTTTTAAAAAAATAAAAAACTTCTTTTAAAATTTTTAAAAATTATACAAACATGAGAAACTATCTTCTTAAATTTTTACTTTTAATTTCTATTTTCCTCAATAACTACTCGTCATAGCCACCACACACTATTGACTATCA
>QLOD02000030.1:16232561-16253323 GCA_003260245.2 Sideroxylon spinosum
CGCGCACACACACACACAATATACATGTAAGCAAAGGATTCTTCACCCTAAAGGATGACATGCAAGTGTGTAAGATGAGCTTACCAGTGTTGGAATTAAGAATGCAACAGAATAGGTTTTCAAGAAAAAAAAAATCATGCGTGAAATAATATAAACTTCTTATACTATTATATTCAAAATTCAAAAACAAATTTAAATCAATAAACAAAATTGATGTTTCGTCGCTTCTTGATTTGATCTTGGATTTTTGAACTTTTTTTTTTCAATGGGTCAGACTCTGAAGTCTCTACTCTTTTTCCTGTTAGAATATTCTCAAAATTTTTCTAATGTTTCAGGTTGTGGGGGAAATTGAAAAGACTATCCTTTTATATAGGCAAAAGTAGGAACTAGGTATAAATAAACTTAAGTTGGCTCATTAAAAAAATTAACCATGATTATCTCACATCCCCTAATAATTATACCTTACTCTACTAAAAAGGTAAAACTGAACTCCAACCCCACTAAAATAATCTCACAATACACCTTGTTCATTCTTTAATCTTGTAATTAACCCCTTACTAGATATTGAGACAATTAAAATTAAGAAACGATCCATTTCTAATTGATTAATCATTTTATATTTTAAGAACTATTTTTCTAATCATCTTGTGTCTATAATCGTCTCAGCAACATGTTGTTAAGATGATCGGATTTATATGTAATGATTAGTTAATATTCTAAATATGGATAATATCCCTATCTCAAATGAGATTGTGGATTCCTTCTTGATAGTGTATGTTCCCTAATTTTATCTGATAACTTCCTAAATCACCAAGGTGTTGCCTTAATGGTAATTAGCCTCATTCTTGATGAATTAAAGTTATCATTACAAAAAATATTATCCATCACTATCTCAGGATATAAAGCAATTTCTTACAGCGAACACAGAAATTACATCAATACAATAGCATAACTTATATGTATTTTTGTCATTATCCCATTCAGTGTTTTCCACACCAATATTTTAGATTCAGAGTCCACTACTCTAGTGGTTGAGAAAATCATTCTATCACGAGAAAATCTAAAACGTTATAATCTTTCAGTTGAGATGTCCCCATCTCATCATGACTGCGAACCAATCTAAATTGATTAATACTTAAAAATTCATATCTCCTATGTATGAAAAACTTTTATACACATGAATCAAGTTTCTTAATCAATCAAGTATTACATTCATCACATAAAATATATACATCCATACGAATTAAAAAAAACCTTAAATAGATCAAATAAATATTTTTCATTAAAAATATTAGTGCAGCATCTAATAATGACTTCAGGGCATACATCCTAACAGCCAGTGAGGCTGGAGGGTAGGCATAATAGGCCAGGCGACTCATTAAATGAATATGAGAACATTGGCCAAAAAAATTAGAGAAAGGAGATGCAACTTGTAACTACTTGGTATAGTAGTCTGTTTGCATGGGAAAGGTATTGGCATGCGCACTAGAAAATGAGGGATATTCTTGTGCACACAAGGATCTTAAACGCAATAACCATAACCAAACTCTAGCATAACCAAACTTAAACCAGAAACTAAGTAACTGAGTCAACTCATGCATTACTAATCAGATCAAATAATATATTAAATCAAAACTCAATGTATTATGAATAAAATAATATCTATCAAATACAAGTCATTACAACTATTGCCCAATTGGTGGTTGAGGCTTTAGTTATATTATTTTGGATTTTCTTATTTTTGTTTGCTCCAGGTTGTATTGTATGGCTCTAATGTATAAGATAAAGGTACGTGATTGTTTACATTTGTAGTGTTTAGCTCATTCCCATGAGTCATAGAGACCCAGTGCATGGCATATACCTAGATGTCCACAACTTGCTACATCCAGATAAATTCATTTAAGTGAGTAACCTTTTAGAGACTAAGAATACCTCAAGATTGGCTAAGCCTTTAAATTCTATATTTCGACTCCTTCAGACATATTCTTCATGCAAGTTACTACTATCATAGGAATGAATACTAGAATATAAATTTCCATTACATCCAACATTTTTCGTTATCTAGATGCATCCATTTGCACATCACAGATCACATGGCCTTTTAACATAGACTTACCCAGACTACATAAGTCATCAAACCTATGATAGCCAAGCTACCACAGAAAATTCAGAGCTATGTTCCTTCAATAGAGTCAAGTGTGAGGTACTCACTCATTTACCAGTTTAGAGCTAGCCTACTTCTCAAGGTTAAGTGCAAGATAGTGACCCATTAACATAACATAATTCGAAGCACTAACACACCAGTAGAGTGAAGCTCCTCACAGGTATAAGTGCCTAAGTGCTATTAGCTTACACCTTAAAAGACAAAAGTGATTAAGTGTTAATCTTAAAACCTCTAGTAGTGTGAAAGCCTAAGTGCATAAGTGTGTAAATAACAATTAGTTTATAAAATTTGATTGAAGCTCCCCATGGCATAAATGACAAAGTGTTAGTTTAAACACATTCACAGGCATAAGTACCGGTCCAGGTTCCCAAAGACGTAACTGTTTAAGCACCAGTAGAGTGAAGCTCCTCATAGGTATAAGTGCCTAAGTGCTACTAGCTTACACCTTAAAAGACAAAAGTGACTAAGTGTTGATCTAAAAACTTGTAATAGTGTGAATGCCTGAGTGCATAAGTGTTTAAATAACAATTAGTTTATAAAATTTGACTGAAGCTCCCCATGGCATAAATGACAAAGTGTTAGTCTAAACACATTCACAGGCATAAGTACCAGTCCCAGGTTCCCAACAACGTAACTGCTTAAGCACCAGTAGAGTGAAGCTCCTCACAGGTATAAGTGCCTAAGTGCTACTAGCTTACACCTAAAAAGACAAAAGTGACTAAGTGTTAATCTTAAAACCTCTAGTAGTGTGAATGCCTAAGTGCATAAGTGTTTAAATAACAATTATTTTATAAAATTTGACTGAAGCTCCCTATGGCATAAATGACAAAGTGTCTAGTTTAAACACATTCACAGGGATAAATACCGGTCCCAGGTTCCCAACGATGTAACTGCTTAAGCACTGACTTGCATCATTTTGACGATATAAGTGCTTAAGTGCCAAACAATCTTTTAAAAAAGAGCAAGGCTCCTCTTAATGAATTAAGTGTGAGGCACCGATCCGCTATAATCAAGCTAGGCTCTACCCAACTTAGATGTGGCGTAAGACATCAAGTCCCTATTGATTTCTATACAACATCTTTGACTTTTCCATCGACTTAGGTGCCATATATGACACTGAGTCTTCCACTCGGAGTTAATAACTACTCCCAATAAGTCACCGTCAACACTCTCACATTTATACATTCTTAGATAGCCTTACTAGGGCCAATGATGACGACTAAGACCACTAGGGTGGCTTGGCATTGCATACAAACTCGTGTATTTACCCACATATCCAACATTCGCATATTACTCATATACATATAGTTTGGACTATTAGTCTCAAACTACGTCAAACTTATCCCTCCTTAGAGTCAGTGGAGAGTTTGGGTACATTTTGTGTTTGGTCACCATAACCATCATGACTATCATTCCATTGCAATATTTCATACACATTCCCTAGTGGAGACATCAGTTGCTCTAATCTATCTTAGCCTATTTATTTCCTCAGTGGACCCTACATATTCTAGTAGCACACATCCTCCATCCCTAATGGAATGCCCATTTTTATCCCTAGGAGCATATCCAACAAATCAGCATTCAAGACTAGTTGTTAACTTGCATTTAGTCTCCAATCAACATGTAAAATTCCATCGAAAGCATTATTTTCTTATAGATTGTCATTTCACAATATTTACACGCACGAACTACAACTAACTTAATTCTTTTTGAGTTACGTAAGAAAGATAGCTTGATCTTTTTTCGAAGGTGAAGTTAAAGCAACAAGTGTGGGTGTCAATTTTAGATGTGGCAACCAATGCTTGACAAAATTGATCATTTTTTTTTGGGATCATCTATGCTGTGGTAAGGGAGCTTTCTCTCCCATGAGACATCGTTTATAATTATCCTTGCCGTTGCCAAAGCATCTTCAATGCTTGCCATTGTCATTGCTATCTCAAAGTGCTAATGTGAAAATAACTTTTACCAATCAAAGCCCCAAAACTGGCAAGGGCACTCATGGCCCATTAAATAGTGTGACATCAATGCTTAGCAAAATTTTAGACCCAAAATATAAACAAACAAGTTATATTTTCAATTTTTTTTTCCTATTTGGTAAACATTGTTAGTTAAATTATATTTTAATAAATAATATATTATTACAATGATATGTTTATTAAAACTAAAACTAAATACTATTGAACTAATAATTTATGATTAAAAAATATTTTATTAAATTAAAAATAATAATTACATACTAATATTGTTTATTTTATTAAAACTAAATTAAACTACTATTAAAATAATAATTTATGATTAAGATGATTTATTTTATTAAATTAAAAGTATTTTTGATAATAATAATTGCATATTAAAATGATTTATTTCAGTGAAATATTTTATTAAATTATTTAGTGTTTGATAAATAATATTTTATTAAATTAGGTTCTCCATTAATATATTTATTAAATTTAATTTTTATTGGAAATATATATTTTTAACATGAATTAATCAAATTAAATATATTTGAATTAAATTTATTTATTAAATTAAATATACTTTATGACATTAAATTAATTTTATTAAAAATAAATATTTTATTAATATAAATTTAATTACTGTAAATAAACTTGGTGTTTTCTATATTTATTTTGGATGAGTAAAATGATAAATAAAAACAAAAAATAATTTTTTTAAATATTAAAGAAAGAAACAAAAATTTTAGCTGGGGCACTAGATAAAATGGGCAGGCACGTGTTGCTTAATTTGGCTGGTCCTAGTAGAAGCCGTTGCGTCGAACAAATGATGCTCTCATCTCTTCGCAGTCATTTCTTCAAACATTTTTCCTGCACAACCGCTGCCTTCTTCTCCATCTCCAACTGTCGCAGTCACCACCACCTCGTTCCCGCCCGGTTTTCGGCTATCTCTTCGAGCCAATGGGGTTTCAATTTGATGACTGCGACAAAGTTCTCAACGGCTGCTTTTTCTTCAGACAGCGCAGCAACAAGTTCCTTTATATCTCCTTACCTCTCTGTTGACATTTATTGTCGTAAAAACGTGTGTGTAAGTCTCCCATCTTCTCTTTCGTTTTGTTTCTGCAATTCTTTATTTGTTTTGAAGTATATACATGTGCCTGCGTGCATTCTTGCATGTCTCTGCCCGACTAAGGAACCAGGCAGGAAATTTTGTCCCGGGGGCCGGGACCAAAAATACAGTTTCTGTAGTTAGCAAAAATGCCCCAAAAATTTAATAATTCTTGTAGCTAAAACTCCACATTTGATAAGTTTATGTTTACTGATTTTCTGTTCATGTTCATTGATTCTTGTTTGAAAATTTGTAGCAAAAATGTGTTAGTTAAATCTATTTTATTTTTTTCCTTAAAAAAAATTAAAAAATAATAATAACTTAAACAGAAAAATATAAAAAACAAAATTTTCACTGTCATTTTTTTTTTGTTATAAACATTTTATTCATTTTTGTTGCATCATATTAAAATGAATTATGTTATTCAAATATTTTACTGGACTAAAATTATTTTTACTGACTGATATAATTATAATTAATTTAATTTAATTTAATTAATTAAATTATCTAAAATATATTTTATTAAATTAATAAATTTTATTAAATTATTTTTAATAAATAATATAATTGAATTATACTATAATAATTATATTTTTTATTAAATCATTTTAATATATAATATAATTAAAATAATTAAATTAAATTAATTAAATTAATATGAAATATATTTGTCGGAATATTCTAGAATATTTGAGCATAATTAGGATTGATTAGGTTGATTGATTGTGATTGTCATTTCCATTTCTTGGTGTGATTGTAATTTTCCTTTTTGGTGCAATCATTTTTATTATAAATCTATATAATAAAACAGGACGGTTTTTGAAAATGTCCCTCTCACAAATTAAGATCTAACAGTGAAAAAATATTTTTTTTTTCATTCAACGAGTGAGATTATTTTTATATTTTTAACTTCCCGCTCAATTATCTATCTCATAAAATGGTTTGGACATTTTAAATTTCACCATATTTTATTGACTTCATTGCCAACTTAAATTTTGTTCAATCATGGTGTTTAGGAAGTGAAACATTCTAAATTAAAGCATCATAATTTTCATAATTTATGTTTTCTTTTATAGTGCTTATCAAAAATTAATTGTAGAGAGAGGCCAATGCACATCTAATACCTGTTAAGGCCTAAAGTTTTGAAAAAAAATTAAAACCTTTGAATTATCATTGTTTTTTCGATCTGAACCTTTTGTCTAGAGTTTTAATTATATAAGAAACTTAATAATAATTTTGTTTAGAGTGCTGTAGTCATGGATTACTACTAGTATAATGATAAAAGAGGAGGCTAATCAGGTCTTTGCATTTCCTCTACCAAATTCTTAACTTGGTATCATAGCATTTTTTTGAGCGAAAAAAGAAAAAAAAGGAGGGGGGAGCTTTTACCCTCAATGACGTCAAAGCTTTGCTGTCGACAAAGTTAACCATCGATGTCGGTTGTCCTCTACAAAGTGTCGCCTCTTTCCAGAGATCATGGTCATTGCTGGTTGATCTCCTCTGGTGGTTTGACGTATTTGCGGCGCGAGAGCCTTCCTCGTCTCTCCTGTGATCTTTGTCAGTGGTTGCCTGATGTAGAAGAATCTTTTACAGCCATCAACTACTTGTTTGTTTGATACTCGAAGTCGCCGACTCGCTCGGCTTCTTTGACGATCATCGTGCTGTCGTTGCTAATTTTTTTTTATCTCAGTCTCGTTCTTGCTCAACGTTAGCTCAATCATCGAATACCCTCAATCGAAATACAACTTGTTTGATCATTGTTGCTCGTCGGTGCTTTCTTTTTTAGGTCGTCAGCATTTGTTTTTGCTTAGTCGTTGGCATTGATCGGTGTTGGTTTTTGCTCGTCGGTGTCGGTTCCTTCTCGATCATCAACTTTTATTCTTGCTTAGTTGTTGGTGTTGGTTCTTGCTTCGTTGGTTTTGGTTCTTGCTTGGTCAGTGCTGTTTGATTTCTTCACTGCCCTTTGTTCTTGCCCGGTTGTTGGCGTTAGTCCTTACTTGATCAATGTCGTCTAATTTCTTTGCTGTCTTCTACCGGTATAAGTTATGGTATTTGATTGCTGAGTATGATTTTGCTTCTTGTTTTTTGGTGTCAAGTCTTAGCCAGTATTTGTTGCTCACTGTTAGAATCTATTTACAAAGCTTTGAGGGTTATTTGGTTTACATTTATTGGAGATGGCTAATGATTTTCCAAAGACTACCTTCGATTTGGTTTCGGTTTCAACAGTACCCATTGTTTCAGTTGACCGTCTTCCCAAGTCAATTTTTGGTGAAAAATTGAATGGAACAAATTATTTGACATGGTCTCATGCTGTTAAGATTTTTCTCATTGGCCGACAAATGGACCATTTTGTCACAGATTCACCCCTAATTCTCAGTCTATTACTTATTGATGATGGTGGGTTACAGAGTCCGTTGTTATGAATTGGTTGTGCCATAGTAGTCTTGAGCCATTTGTTTTGCACACAGTGTTTTTATGTGAAACTTCAAAAGCAATTTGGAACTGCCTAACTGGCTTCTCCTCCTAGCGGAGTAATGTGTCTAAGATGTTTGAAGCATATGAGATGCTATTTATTTTTTTGGACAGAATAGTCGACTTCTCTCTGAGTATAGCGGCACCTTCAAGGATCTTGGTGACCATTTACTATAGGTTCGTCCCTTTCCAGAAGCTAAGGCTGATATGATAAAGCAATGCGAGGAAATCATGACTGTTTTACTTTTGGCTGGCCTTGATGATAATATTTGTGGCTATAGGGATCAACTCCTAGCTGAAGAAACCATTCCTTCATGGCTAATGCATGCTCTCGATTGTAGCATTCCTCATTAGGTCATCATTCTTGGACAAACAACTTCCTCTTTGGGTAGTTCTGATTCTACAGCTTTGGTTGGTGGTGGATGAGGTAGCTCTCATGGTGGTTGTAATTCTTGTGGTGGTTCTCAAGGTTTTGGGTGAGGAACAAAGAAATGTGATCATTGTGGTAGGGTATTGATCTCATAGAGCCAAATTATTGGAAGAGATATGGTCGCTTCGAGCAAACCCATCATGTGTGGAATCCACAAACCTTGATTTTGGTGCTAGTGTTGTTAGCTCGAGTGAACTCTCAGTATCACGTTCTGATTCACAGTGTAGTCGAGTTAGATGCTATTGTGCAAGCGCTCCACATTTTTCGCTTCTCCAGTTCCACTACCACCCTAGGTCATGTAGGTAGTACTGCTTACTTTACTGCTTCTGCTCCCCAGTGGGTCATTAACTCTGGAGCTAGTGCTTATGTCTCAGGTAACCCATCTTTATTTTTTGATTTGACTCAAACTACATATCGTACCACATTAGTCGTTGGGTCCTGCCGGTCTGTTGCTGGTAAAGGATTAATTCAGCCTTCCCTTCATTTCCCTACCCTCGAGTCTATATGTTCTCAAGTTTTCTTTTAATTTATTATTTGTTAATCAACTCATTAAAATTTTAAACTGCTCTATAAAATTTTCTCCTTAATTCTTTTGTGTTTTAGGATCCCTGGACATACAGGATAATTGGCTTAGGATGTGAGCAAAATGGACCTTACTACATGGATCCTCCCAGTTTTTCTATTTCACATTCTATTTCAATACATCTGTTTTTCCTTTTCAATAGCATTGTCGCTTGAGTCATCCATCCTTGGCTCGACTCAAGTTAGTAGTTCCCAATTTAGAGTTTGTTTCGAGTCTTGAGTGTGGAGTTTGTCAACTTGGTAAGTATCATTGTAATTCCTTTCCTAGTCATAATAGTCAGTCTAAATCTTTTGATGTAATCCATACAGATATTTGGGGTCTTTCACGAGTTCCAACTTTTAATGGATATTGGTATTTTGTTATCTTTGTGGATGATTACTTTAGAATGATTTAGCTATTTCTAATGAAAAATCATTTTGAATTGCCTGCTAATGCTTTGCGTTTTTATGATGAAATTCTTACCCAATTTGATAAACGCATCAAAATTCTTCATTTTGATAATGCCTTGGAATATACTAAATCTATCATGGATACCTTTGGTAGCGGAGGCATCGGTTAAAAGGTGTGAAAGCATGGAAATTGCTAGGAGTAGGAGAGGGAGGGGGAGACCTAAGAGAAGTTGGAAAGAGACTATCAAACATGACCTTGCCTACATAGATCTAACGGAGAACATGGTCCTAAACAGATTTAATTGGCATCGTCAAATTTATACAGCTGACCCCATCTAGTGAGAAAAGGCTTCGTTTGGTGTCATGGATACGTTTTGTGTTTGAAGAGGAATTATTCATCAAACTACTTGTGTTCACACCTCCCCCGAATGCAAATTGTCATTTGTTTGATATGGCTCGTACCTTGAGTTTTAATATGAATGTTCTAAACAGTATTAGGGTGGAACTATTTTGATTGCTTTTTATCTCATTAATCGGGTTCAATCTGTTACCCTTGGTAATAAGTCATTCTTTTCTCTTCTCTATCCCTGAACTTTCCCATTTTCTCTCACCCCTCGTACCTTTGGTTGTGTCGCGTTTTTTTTATAGCCTCAACCCAAGTTTGGACAAACTCTCTCCTCGTGCCAGGCGGTGCATTTTTCTTGACTATTCCACACTTAAAAGGGTTATCATTGTTATTGCCCTCCTTCTTAACGGATCTTTGTAAGTGCTGATGTTACATTTTTTCAATCTACTTCCTATTTTCCTCATGAGGGGAAGGTCTCTCCTTCCTCTCGAGATGGGGAGTTGACTAGTACTACATTGGATGATCCTGTTCTTCTTGTTTCTAGTCCTAGCTTTCCTTCATTATTGGTACCTCCTCTTTTATAGGTGTATCAACGTCTTTCTCGTCCTAATCCTATTGCTTCACCAACACAGGTCAGCTCTGCACTTGTGGATTCTGCGTCACTTGGCTCCGGATGTTCTTGAAACCTCTAAAAATCATAGCACTACCTCTCTTGATCCTACACCTTCTATTGATGATCTTCCTATTGCCCTACGACGAGGTAGACGTACTTGTACAAAACCTCCTATTGCTGATTTTGTTTTTTTATCATCATATGTCACCTTGTCTACACTTCTTTATTTGTGCCTTGTACTCTATTTCTATTTCTACCTCTTATGACTAGGCTTTACTAATATCGGATTGGAAGATAGTGATGGATGAGGAGATTCGTGCATTGCATCATACTCATACATGGGAGCTAACGTCTCTTTCACTTGGAAGGAAGACAGTGGGGTGTTGATGGATATATACTATCAAAAAATGCTAGATGGGTCTATTGGGCGACTTAAAGCTCAGTTGGTAGCTAAGGGATAGACATAGACCTATGGAGTTGACTATTTGGAGACTTTCTCACCAGTTGCTTGCCTTAACCGAGTTCGTATTCTTCTAGCAATGGCAATAAGTAAGTCCTGGCCTTTGTTTCAACTAGAAATTAAAAATTCTTTTCTACATGGTGAGCTTTAGGAAGAGGTATATATGGACTAGCTAACTTGGTATGTTATTTCAGGCAGTGAGCATCTTGTTTGTCGTCTAAATCGCACTTTATATAGTCTCAGGCAGTCCCCAGGTGCATGGTTTGATCGATTTAGTAACATCCTTTCAGATTGTGGTTTCGGCCGATCTACATCCGATCACTTAGTGTTCATACATTATGCATCCATTATTGTTTATGTTGATTATATTATTATTTCGGGAGATGATGAGAAGGGCATTCATAAATTGAAGCAACATCTAGGAAAGCGATTTCAGACAAAGGATCTTGGAGCTTTTCGTTATTTCTTAGGGATTGAGGTTGCTCAGTTCTCATTGGATATATCTCCATCTCAAAGGAGATATGCACTAGATTTGCTTTCCGAGACGGACTCTTGGGATCACGTTCTGCTAATACCCATATGGATTCTATGGTTTGTCTTGATTTCGAGAGTGGTAATCCTTTTCCTGATGTTGGCCGGTATTGTTGTCTCGTGGAAAAGTTAATTCAACCCATTGTGACGCAACCAAATATTATATATGCTGTTGGTTTGGTTAGTCAGTTTATGCATGCCTCTCGTCATCCATATTTTGATTCTGTATGTCGAATTTTGAGGTATTTAAAGAGTTCTCCAGACCAAGGACTACTCTATCGACCTTCCACCACATTGGATGTAGTAAGATACTATGATGCAGATTAGGCTGGTATTCTTTCTGATAAGAGATCTACTTCTGGGTATTATACCATTGTTGGTGGTAATCTTGTGACTTGACGTAGTGAAAAGCAGATAATAGTTGCTCGTTCTAGTGCTGAAGCTGAATATTGTGCCATGACTTATGCTGCCACGGAGATGCTTCGGGTTCGTTCATGTTAATGTATATTAATAGTAGTATTAATGTATGGTTTGGTTTGGTTTGGTTTATTAATGTATGGGATGTATTTAGACCATATAGAATCTGTATAGTTGCCTTTTAATGAGTATAGTCATCTTTAAATGTGTATAAATTAACACATATGAACCAAGTTGGGTGTGTGGTGTTCACTTCAGTTTTATTCTATCGTCACATGGTATCAGAGTTTCACATTTGTGTCCTGTGTGTGTCAAACATTGAGAAACCAAAAGTTCTGGTTTAACGTTGAAGCCGGAAGAAGATTCTTCGTCCCTGTCATGCATCACTTCCTGGCTACTAGTTCAACAAGTGATAGAGTTCGGAAGTTCGTCAGAGTCAGGCGACTGTAGTCAGAGGACCACCGTCATCGGAAACCTCCACACATGCGGTCACGTGCCGTTGGTTCTTTTGCGTGTGAGCGCCTCCTTCATGCCGAGCTTGTGAGCATGTGAGTCATCGGCAGACCACTAGACTTCTAGCAGTATACTCGTCCCACTCCGGCGAGCCTCCAGTCAGCTTCATTTGCTGATTTGTTGAACTTTTTATCGTCACCTTCGTTCCACTGTCTATCTTCTCTTAAGTGCTGTTCTCTGCTTCCATGGCTTCAGAAAGTTCTGTTGAATTGAAAGTGATTGGTAGTTTAGCCCCTATACTGTAACAATAAACAACCTAAAAATTGGATGGCACAAATTAAATTTAATGGTCTAAGGCAATTAATATTGTGTTGACCAGATATGGTAGACAAAAGCATTTGACTGAATCTAGGCCCTCCGAAAGAGATCCTAAATTTGACACTTGGGTTCAAGAGGATGCTTATTTGGTTAGTTTGTTGTGGGATTCCATGGAACCTCCCATAGCTGATATATGTAAAAAAATATAGGAATACGTATGTTTATTGTTCTCCAGCGATCTCAGCCGCATGTATGATTTGTCACTGGAGTTCTTTTAACTGCAACAGTCCAATAGGCCAGTCACTTAATACATTGCTTCCCTTAAATGTGTTCGTGAAGAGCTGAATTCCCTTTAGCCGTTATTCACAGATATTAACATGATGCAGAAACAAAGGAAATAAATGGTTGTACTTCAATTTCTTGCGGGATTGGATCTAGAATTTGAGCCAGTTAAAGCTCAAATACTGAGTGGAGTTTCCTTTCCCTCGTTTGGTGAAATCTACTCTCAAGTTATGTGAGCTGCCTCTTATGACTCGTCCGCTACTACAGATGCTACACGATCTACTCTCATTAGTCAAACACCCTCAGCTAATAAGAATTTTGTTTCTCAGACTTCTTACCCATTTGGTGATCGTGGGACTTGTGGGGGTCGTGGTCGTGATTGTGATCGTGGAGGATGTAAAAAACCAAACCAAACTAAACCAAGCCTTTTCCCACTAAGTGGGGTCGACTATATGGATTTGATGACATCAATCAAATCTGTTTAGGGCCATGTCCTCCGTTAGATTCATGTAGGCAAAGTCATGTTTAATAGTTTCTTTCCAACTTCTCTTGGGTCTCCCTCTCCTTCTCGCTCTCCTACTTCTGACAATCTCCATGCTTTCACACCTTTGAACAGGTGTATCCGTTGGACACCTTCTAACATGGCCGAACCATCTTAATCGATTCTCTCATTTTATCTTCAATCGGTGCTATTCCTACTTTCACCCTAACTCCTCGTTGCTAATTCTCTCTCCTTATGATCCTGTACATCTATCTTAGCATTCTCATTTCCGTAACTTCCATCTTCTGAATATGATTATGCTTTATTGCTCAACACTCCGATTCACATAACAATGCTGGTCTTGCTGCCACCTTATAATACCGACTTTTTACCCTGAGAGAGACTTTCCAATCACAGAAGACCACCGAAGCACTCCTCCATTTTGTCCACTCGGCCTGAATCCGGTGACTTACATCAGTATCAAGCCTTCCATTCTATTGCACAATAGATTGAAGGTATCCAAAGTTTTCTTTCTCTACAATCTTTTGTGTGTCCAAACTTATTTCTATACTACCAGTTGTCCTACTTTGAGTAAACTTACACTCCATATATTCTGTCTTGCATCGATTTATCCTAAATCTTTTTGTCTCTAGCGTTTCTCACCACAATTCTAGCGTAGTATTCACTCATTCTCTCGTCTCATCTATTAAAACAATGTCATCCTACAAATAGCATACACTACGGTACCTCATCTTGCATACGTCTTGTAATCTCATCCATAATTAGGGCAAACAAGTACGGGCTTAACGCTGAGCCTTATTGTAGACTAATCGTGATAGGAAACTCCTTAGTCTCTCCACTAGTCGTCCGTATAGATATTACGGTTCTATCATACATATCCTTTATTACCTCAATATATGCGACACACTCTTTTCTTTTCTAATACTCTCTATAAAATCTCCTTAGGAACCCAGTCATAGGCTTTCTCCAAATCAATGAACATCATATGTAAATCTTCTTGACCTTCTCTATGCTATTCCATTAACCTTCTCAGGAGAAAAATTACCTCCATCGTTGCGGAGGACGTACTATGAGACCTAAATGCTCTAATTGTGGTCGTGTTAGATGTCTTCGGAAAAATTGCTAGAACCTTCATGGAAAGCCACCTTATATGGCTCATGCAGCTTCATCTGATATGCCAGTGTCTATAGAGAAGTCCAATGAGAATGTTACATCATCTGCAGTGACTTTTTTAGGAGATGAATATGCCAAATTCCTTCAGTATCAAATGGGTTATCAAGCGTCTCTTCCAACAGCTTGTTTGGCTCATTGAGGTAGTTCTACTACTTGTGTGTATACCTCTTCACACGTCTCTTGGGTCATTAATTCTGGTGTTTTTAGACTATATGTCCGACACTTCTTCATTATCCTCCGATATTTAGTGCTTTCCTATCTCTAATGTTATCACAGCTAATGGTTCATTTAATTCAGTGAAGGGTATCGGTAAAACTTGTCCATCTTCTGATTTGACCTTATCTTCTGTTTATTTGTTCCATCTCTGTTCTTTAATCTTTTATCCGTCATTAAACTCACCGGATAACTAAATTGTTCAATGACTTTTTTTTCCTGATTCTGTAATCATTCAGGATTTGAAGACAAAGAAGAAGATTGGAGAAGGGCATGAAGCTCAGGGACTCTATTATCTGGTTGACTCATCTTCCTCTTCATCTATCACTTGTTCTGCAGCTGCCTCTCCACTTGAGATTCATTGTCGTCTTGGTCTTCTGTCTTTCGACAGATTGAAATTTATGGTTCCTAGTTTGAGTCCATTTCAGTCTTTTGGATCGTGAGTTTTGTTACTTAAAAATGCATCACCGTGCTTCCGTCAGTTCTAGAGTCAATAATAGGTTCTTAAGTCTTTTTCATTTGGTCCATTCATATGTATGGGGACCGAGTCGTGTTATTTTAAAGTTCGGATTTTAATACTTTTATCGATAACTTCTCCAGACTTAATATGGGTTTATTTAATAAAAGATCGTTCTGAATTATTTTCTATCCTTCAATCTTTTTGTGTTGAAATTAAAACCCAATTTGATGTGACTATCAAAATACTTCGTATTAAAAATGCCAAAAAATATTTTACTAGACCATTCACTGATTTATGACTTCATTTGGCATGCTTCATCAGTCTTCTTGTCCTCGTACTTCTCAACAAAATAGAGTTGCTAAAAGAAAGAACTTACATCTTGTTGAAACCTATGTTAGTTGGACTCTTTGGTTTGGGTAGGAGAACCCGCGTCGACACGACACGACATTGATACTAGTATGGGATCTGTATTTGATGCGGAGTCAATACCTCGGACACGGCAAAGAAGTCAGAGACGATGTGAAGAAGGTAGAAATGAGTCTCAGAGACTTTAGTTTTAGACGAAAACAGAGATGACTAGAGTGAGACTTCAGTTTCGGTGAAGACAAAGCCGACGAGAGGGAGACTTCATTTTTTGATGAAGACGACTTCAATTCAAAGAGAGTGATGACGAGGCAACCCTTCAGTTTCAAGAAGAGTTTTAGAAAAATGAAAAGGCAAAGAGAGTGATGGCAAGGCAACTCTTTAGTTTGAAGAAGAGTTCTAAAAAAATCAAAACAAACGACAAGTGGAAGACTTTTAATTTCTGGCGAAGACAAAGTAGCAATGTTCAATGGTTAAAAACAACACTTAGAGACTTTAATTCAGGTGAATATAACTAATGGTTAAAAACCAATTGATGAGACTTAAAACCAGTGGTTTTATCTTCTGTAAAGTTTTATTAAATATAGGATAATATAGGTTACTAGTCTCAATAAGTAAATCAATTGCACAAATATAATTGATTAAATTGATTTCAAGCCATATATCCTAAGTAACTTTAGGACATTTCTTCTACCTTTTTATCTTCTGTACATGCACATCATTACATACAAGCCATGTGTCCTAAGTAAATTTAGTATACTCACATAACTAGTTAATAGGAAACGTTAACAAGTGAGACTTTTGCTCTTTTATTTGTGTATTAAATATAAATTGTTTATTAATTAGTTTGAAAAAATAAACATATTTTTTTTTTATAGTTTTAAAAAATAAACGTATTTTTTTTATGTGTTGTATTCCCATACCCGCATCTATAATTTAGACACTTTTTTTAGCCGAGTCCCCATACCTTAAAATATAGATAATAGGCGAAATGTCCTAAGTAAATTTAGCATACTAACATAACTAGTTAATAGAAAACGTTTACAAGTGAGACTTTTGCTCTTTTATTTGTGTATTAAATATAAATTGTCTATTAATTAGTTTTAAAAAAAAACATATTTTTTTATGCGATGTATTCCCATACCCGCATCTATAATTTGGATACTTTTTTTAGCCGAGTCCCTGTATCTTAAAATATAGATAATAGGTGAATCCGACATTTAGATACGCACCCGAGTTCGACACCAGCACTCGAGTTCGAGCAACATATGTTGAAACAACCAGTTGTTTAATGTTTTACGTGAAAGTTCTTATATGTTTTTGGGAGGATGCTATTCTTACTACCTGTTACTTAATCAACAGGATGCCATCTTCATTCTACAGGATCGTTTCCCTTATTCTGTGTTGTTTTCCCAGACACCATTGTTTTCCCTTCCATCCTGTATTTTTGGGGGTGTTGCTTTGTCCATCAACTTGATAGTGGAACTGACAAGCTTGATTCTCGTGTTCTTAAATGTATATTTTTAGGATAGTCTCGATTACAGAAAGGATATCGGTATTTTGTATGTGCTGATGTATCTTTTTTTTAGAATACTTCTTTCTTTTCTACTACATCTTTGTCTGATTTGAATGAAAGTCTTCTTTTGCCTGTGATTTTTCCTTTTTGTCTTTCTTGTCTTGATCTGTAGGTTTATACCAGACAATAATCCACTTTTGAGTCTTCCCCTGATGCTTCAGACACTCCATCTTCTCTTATTGTGTCTTCAGATCCTGTTCCTGAACCTGACATTAGTGACCTTGATCTTCTTATTGCGCTTCGGAAAAGTACATGAATCTGCACTTCTCATCCTATTTCTAATTTTTCTTCTTATGCCACCTTGTCTCTTTTTTATCATGCCTTTGTTACTTCTCTGTCTACTGTTTCTATACCTAACTTTCTATTTGAAGCATTATCTCCTTTTGGATGGCGTGTTGCCATGGAGGAAGAAATGTCTGCTTTTCAAGCTAATGATACTTGGGATTTGGTTGTTCTTCCCTTGGAAAGTCAGCTGTTGGTTGTCAATGAATATACATTGTCAAGGTCCACCCGGATGGTTCTGCAAATCAGTTGAAAGCATGGCTTGTTGTCAAAGGATACACTCAGATCTATAGATTGGATTTTTCATAGACTCTCCCTTGTGGCTAAGATCACATCTGTTTGGCTTCTCATTTCACTTTTTGCTTTGTTTCACTGGCCATTTGCTGGATGTTAAAAGTGTCTTTCTTCGTGGTGATCTTACTGAGGAAGTATATATGGAGCAATCTCCTGGGTCTGTTGCTCCGGGAGAGTCTAGCTTAGTTTGCAAATTAAAAAAAAAACATTGTATGGCCTAAAACAATCTCCTCAGGCTTGGTTTGGAAGATTTGGTACTGTGGTGATGGGTTTTGGATTGACACGATGTGGTGTTGATCATTCTGTATTTTGCCATCATTCCTCTCAAAGAAAAATCTGGTGGCTAGCTTATATGGATGATATTGTGATCACAAGAGATGATACACGAGATATATATGATTTAAAGCTATTTCTCTTAGCTAAGTTCAATACCAAAGACTTGGGCTTATTGAAGTATTTTCTGAGAATTAAAATTGTGAGATCACACCAGGGGGATTGCTCTTTCTCAAAGAAAGTATGTACTTGATTTGTTGTCTAAAACTGGTATGTTGGGCACCAAACCAATTTGACATTCCAATGGATCTCAATACAAAACTTCTGGCAGATAAAAGAGAGTTATTAAATGATCCTAGGTGATACCACAGATTAGTTGGGAAATCTAATTATCTGACAGTGATAAGGCTAGATATCTCATTTGCTAGAAGTGTAGTTAGTCAATTTCTTGATGCACCTCCTTCTGGTCATTTTAGTCAATTCCTTGATGCACCTCCTTCTGGTCATTGGGATGTGGTTATTCATATTTTGAGGTATGTAACAGGTGCACCAAGATGTAGTTTGTTATATAAAGATAATGGCTATACTCTTGTCCAATGTTATATAGATGCAGATTGACCCCATTCTCTGTTAGATAGATGATCTATTACAGGATATTGTATCTTTGTGGGAGAAATCTGGTATCTTAGAAAAATAAAAAGTAAACTGTGTTGGCCAGATCTAGTGCAGAGTCAGAATATCGGACCATGACACATATATCTTGTGGATTGATTTGAAAACTTCATACATTGACATGATTGGGAGTCTCTGGATTACAGCCTATAGAATTGTTTTATGATAATCAAGTTGCTGTTCACATATCCTCTAATCCAGTGTTTCATGAGCGGACCAATCATATTGAAGTTGATTGTCATTTTGTCAGAAAAAAGGTCTTAGAATGTCATCAAGACGAGTCATGTCAAAACTGAAGACCAATTGGCCGATTTATTTACTAAGGCTTTAGGTGGAGCTCGAGTAAGATATATTTATAACAAGTTTGGAATATATAATATATATGCTTTCGCTTGAGGGGGAGTGTGTTTGTATATTATGCTTTCGCTTGAGGGGGAGTGTGTTTGTATATTAATATTAGTTTTGATGTATTGGATGTATTTAGGCCATATAGAATTTGCATAGTCACCCTTAATGTGCATAGTCACCTTTAAATATGTAAATTAGCACACATGAACCCAGTTGGGTGTGTGTTGTTCACTTCAATTTTATTTTGTCGTCACAGTTCACTACTTCAGGATTTTGGTATTAAAATTTTAGCTCCAATATCGATGTATTGTGATAATTAAGCTGATATCTTTATTACCAACAATTCTATGTTTCATGAACGAATAAAACATAAAGAGGTGGATTGTCATTTTATTCGTGATTTCCTAATTAAGAAGGATCTTATTACTCCGTTTGTACGCTCAGATTCTTAGTTGAGTGACATACTTAATAAGCCTTTATCCTGTTCTTTATTTTAGCAATTTTTTTTAAGTTGGGTATGTTTGATCTCTATGCTCTAGTTCGAGGAAGAGTGTCAGAATATTCCAAAATATTTGAGCATAATTAGGATTGATTAGGTTGATTGATTGTTATTGTTGTTTCCTTTTTTTGTTGGTGTGATTGTAATTTCCTTTTTGGTGTAATTTTTTTATTATAAATATAATGATAAAAGAGGAGGCTAGTCAAGTCTCTGAGTTTTCGTCTACCAAATTCTTAATTATATTTTATTAAATTCAATTAATTTTTAAAACATTATTAAAATTAAATGTTTTATTAAAATAAAAATTATTTACTGTAAACAAAATTATATTTCAAACACAATTTCAATTTTCATTTTTAGAAAAAAAATAAAATAAAAAAGACAACAAAAAACATAAAACATAAACGATTAAACAAAAAACAGTCAAATTATGTATAGATAGTAAAATTAGTAGGGTTGTTAAATTTTAGAGAATAGATAATAATTAAGAAAGAATATTCAAAATTTAGGGAGGTTGATCCATAATCTAAATTTTTTTGAGCTAAAAAGTTATATGTACTAGAGGCATTTTCTTGAATCGACTGCAGATAAAAAGTTCTTGGTCCAAAAATTTGTATCTACTAGTGGTATTTTCTTAAATTAAGGTTTTCATATATTTTTAATTATTATTATTTTTTTGGGGAGGGGACATTCATAGCATAAAGAATTTTTAACCCAAAAATTTACATTACAAGTGGTATTTTCCTGAACTTACGAGGCCATGCCCTCCCCCCCCCCTGCGCTGCTCGACTTTGTCATTGGTCCAACTTATTTGTCTATTTGAAGTATATCTATGTATAAATTTTATTCGAAGAGCAGGCAATTAGAGCTTTTTGGCCTTTTCTTCATCCTATGACTTCTGTTTGTTCTAACAAAAGTGGAATATAATGTATTTAGAATTTAATATGTGCATATATACATAGAATTTTATATTTAAAATTGAAACTGAAGGGTTGAGAAGAAATGTAATTCCACCTCGTTTTTGTTTGGAGCTCCCTCTTTAACAATGACAGCCCAAAACTTGGGGTTTGAAAGCTAGTGTAAAACCTTTTGTCCAGAAATTTGGACATCGTTGGTTGTTTTCTTCTTATTATTGTTATTAATAATTCTGTGCTTATGGTGGGTGTGTTTGTTTGACTTGGCTTTAGCTAGCAAGCCCAAGGGAAATCAATTTAATTGAACTGCAATGATTATAAATCATGTAAAGCCCGGGGTTGTAGATTTTATGAAGAAATACACTGAGTTCTTTTGATTTAGTACAAAACTTGGATAGAGATGCGAGAGTATTTCTAAAGTAATCATGACTAGTTAGCATAGAACCTTGTTGTGTTAGCAAGCATGATTAATGTTTCAAATGTATGCTGTCATTTTGTTGTTTGGTCAGGATATGCTCTCGGAAGCTCTTTTGTGTTTTGGTGCAAGTTCTACCAGTATGGATGAAAAAGAGAGTGATGAGAATGATGATGAGGTATATTTTTTTTAGTTTTATTCACAATTGATTTTTGAATTCTATCTGATACATACATCTATTTTTTATTTGCCCCCCC
>QLOD02000030.1:16253333-16273404 GCA_003260245.2 Sideroxylon spinosum
TGAATTGCGTGAAAGTAGGATACCCCCAATTCGGGGGTCAAAGAGTTTTATAAAACGTTCCTTTGCAACAGTCATTCTCTCTGTGTGATTAATTGTGTGAAAATGTTGATGGTAGGACGCCAAATTTATGCTGTGTGTTTTGTGTTTCTTGTTAGGTTTTTTCGTGGGATGACAGTAGCTAGCTAACAATGATAACTAAGCAAGGTTTCCCAATTTTCTCCTGTGGATTATGTTTAAAAGGTCTTTTAAGGGAGTTCTTTTTCATCTACCTGAATCTCTTAGGTATCAAAGCATTGACTATAAGTTCAACTATTTACGCTGATAGGCTAGAAAATAACAGTTGGCATAATTTCTTGATGTGTGGTCAACTGAGGAAAAGTGTGCAACTGTTTATCCATACCATTTAGTTAATTTTTCCTCCCACTTGTCACCTATATTAGGTTGGTTTACGATGCTTGTGCAAAGGAAATATGCGGCTCAATTTCTACAAAGAAATCAAAGCTCCAACAACTGTGATTCCATTCAATATTGTTCATAGGAATTCTAACACCAGTTGGCTTGCTAGGATACTCCATAAACTTGTACATACATATCAGCACAAAGAAACACTGATTTGCTCGTAAATGAGGTTTCTTGCTGCTAGCTATTGTGTGTCAGCCAAGGAGTACACGATGCCTAGAAGGTATTGCATAAAACAAATCCAATAACATGCAATTGCAATAGGCAGAGCATGGATTCAAAAGCAGTACTCAACAAGAAAAGTCCCAGATTTCATAATCATAAAGTGGCTTCCCACTCACTCAAAACTGAAGTCACACTTGAAGTTTGAGCCTATTTCCATGCATTAAGCAATGGCCCCTATTATGATATAGAGTCACGGGAAGCACGCCCCGAAATTCTGATCATTTTTTGAGTTACAATGATAAATACGAACAAGTAAACATCGAAATGAAAAAGACCTACTTAGATTTTTAAGTTCTAAAATCCTTTTTTTTTTTTTTTTTCCTTCTTGCAGGTCTGCATTACTACCATATTTTCTGACTGCCAAGATGTGGATAAGTGCATTTCACACGCTGTTAAGTCCGTAGGCTTGAAGGAGACACCTAGTTACAAAGTCACAAAGGGCAACCACTTCGACTGGATAAACAAAAGTCAGGTTAAATTGCTTCTCCATTACTTTGCCATGCCATGTAAATCTGTTTGAAAAAAGTAACTTGCACATCACGTTTTTACCTTCTACTTGCTTCCTCTAGCTATATAGTTAAAGTCTTGAGGGATGTTTTATTTTTTTATTTTTTATTTTTTTTCAAATCAATGTATTTGGTCATTCCCAGTTCACAAGATTCTTGCTTACAAATAAGCTCGGGAGAGGCAGTTTGGTAGGCAGACTAACCTTGCATTTTTTTGCAAGGAGACTGTCCTGTGACTTAAACCCACATCACAGTGCTGGTGCAGATAAGCAACTGCCGTACACCTGGCCATGATCTCCTAAATTCATTGTATTATGGATTTTGTTGTTCCAACAGATACATTTCCTTTCCTTGTTACAAAATTGCTTGTGCAAAAAAAAATCATGAAACAACATTGAAAGTCCCAAATTCACAAACTAGTACTCAAATCCAACAACCAAAATAAACAATCACAATAATGAACATAGGGATTTGTTGACAAGGATAAAAATCCTTTGAATGCAAAGGAGAAACAACTTTGGATCCTTGAGCAGATTAGACTAAAAATCTTTACTATATAAAGAGAGGTTACAAGGTTACAAGTTCACCCAACCAACGACCCATTGATTTACTTGTACAAACCCATCCTAACCTTGGTTGCCAGACTTCCCACAACTTACCTCAACCCGTGAAGACTAGGACTTTCAAACCTTGAAGGAAAAACTCCCCAGTCTGATGCAATCCAGCAAATTTGAGCAAAACTAAGATAAATCTTTGCCAAAGATGGAATATGATGTCATGGACGGTAGATCCCTCAAACCACCGTCATCTTTTTGATATTTTGCCTTGAAAAGGTATGGGTGATAGGAGTGGGGTCAAAAGGTATGGTTTGGGAAAAGATATTTGCTGTTTACACCACAAGAGAAGGGTCGAATAGACATTTGAGCAAGATTTAAAAATTCTATGCAAGCTCATGGGCACCTCATCGGTGCGAGGTTCTCCAAAGTTGCTCGCGAGGCTTGCTTGTACACTATTTTGCAGCCAACACACGAGCTTCCCTTTTCTTCTTTGCTTCTTTTCCCAACCTTCTTAATTGATACACCAACACTCTTTGGTTTGTGTTAGTGAACCATTCAAACATACTTGTGACATTTTGAACAAATAATTACAAATAAAGTGTTTGCTCAGAGATTGCCAAGAAACAAGCTATACAGACACTAACAATCTCCCCTTTTGGCAATTCCGAGACAAAAACACCCAACCTCGAGTTACAAATGAAAATGTCACAATACTAGCAGACACAAGACTAACTTAACTCAGAGTCTTGATCAGCAAACTAAAACATTGAAAGAGATTACCAGAATATAAGAATTCAAATCAAGTAACCAAAAAGCTCAGCACTCCCCTCAAATGATCATGTTTGCAGATCACTCCCCCTCAAACATACAACATACAACACACAACTCCTTAAACAGGCAAATCATTTCTCCCCCTTTTTGTGAGGAATTGTCAAAGAGAAACAAAATCAAGCAATAGTATCAAATATTATGCTATAAGCAATTAAATAGAAAACCAATACTAATATTAGCAGTGATAAAGTTTAGTACAAACCAATATATAGAAAAAGCTTAAACACTACTGTCAATCAATAAGGTAATCAAATAAAGTTCTTCAAAGGGAAGAAAAAGGTTGGAGAAGGGCTAAAAAATGACAAGAAACTAGAGGATTCTGGAGAAAAGCAATGTTTTGAGTGTAAAGGTTATGGTCATTTTGCTAATAAATGTGCAAACAGGATGAAGAGGAAGAATAAGAAAGTCGTTACAGTTTCATGGGAGAATGAAGATGATTCAAACAGTGAAGGGAATCAAGTTGAAGATGATTCAACGGGGTTTGAGGATAACTCTTCAAATGTCTTAGCATTTATGGTGAAAGTTGATGAATCCTCCCCAAAGAAAAATTCTGAATCTTGTGATTCTTTGGAAAGCCTTGGTGAAGATAACATGAGTGACACCTCAGATTTAGAATGTGAAGAAGACATTTTAGAGAATTTGATATGTTGCAAGGTAAATATAATGAGTTGTACCAACATTGTTTAACTCTTGCAAAACACAAGGCTAAAACTCTTTCCAAGCTAAATAGTGTTGAAGGTGAGAAAGGAAGTTTTGAGAATGAAGTTGAGAGTTATAAGCTCAAAGTGGTATTAGAGCATTGGGTGCTTTCTGTTTGTGTCTAGACTTTTTGTCTGAGACTAGATCCATACTATATCCATGGATAACCAAAGAAAAGGACAGTCCACTGTTAGGCTTCTGTTTCTTAATGGATCAAACTATCATTACTGGAAAGCTAGGATGAGAGCCTTTCTTAAATCCATTGATGAAAGTGTTTGCGATTTAGTTATTGATGGATGGAGACCACCAACTGTGAGTGATACTGATCTCACACCTAAAGAAAAGAGGGATTCGTTAGCAAAGCCTTAAATGCTATTTTCTGTAGTGTATCTTAGGACAAGTTTAGAATAATTTCTAACTGTGAAGTCACAAAAGAAGCTTGGGATGTCCTCTAAGTTACTTATGAAGGAAAAATAGCGGTGGAAATAGCAAAATTGTAATGACTCACTATTGCCTTTGAGGAAATCCGAATGGTTGAGAATGAAACTTCCGATTAGTTTTACATTAAACTCAATGATCTAGTAAAATCAATAAATCTGGGAGTGACTGTTTCTCAATCAAAGATTATTCGTAAGATTTTCGGTCCTTGCTTGATAGATTTCTGTTGAAAAGGAAAGATTCGATGACAATATTACTGAATATTTGGAGATTTGATAGCCATGAATATTTACTGTAAATAGAATATTAGTTGTTGAAATCCAAATTAATGTGGAGTAATTAGTGGTAGAGATTGATTAGGGCTTTATACCTTATTTAGGCATATTTCTTGCTCTTAATTTAGGAGATTTTTTCCTTCTTTATTTCATTATTGTATTATAAATAGTGATCAACAGCTTGTGCAGATTAATAAGAAATACAGAAAAGTTATTCCACATTCTTCATTTTGTCTAAATGGTATCAGAGCTAAATTAGGCTCCTTGAGATTTATTTTGTTTCAGCCTTCATTGCTGAAATCAGTGCCCTATTCTCCTCTGTTTTTTAAGACTCGAAACAGAGCAATTTATTTTAGCCTTCATTGCTGAAAAACTATCCTTCGTTACCTTTTAATCAACCATGTCTAAAGTTTCCTTTGAGACAATTTCCTCTAAAAAAAACCAAAACCCCAATGCCAATTCTCACTCTGTTTAGATCACCAATATTCGCCTTAATGGTGACAATTATTTACGGTGATCTCAGTCCGTTCAGATGTACATTAGAGGACGGGGGAAGATTGGGACCTAACAGGAGACAAGACGGAATCAACACCAGAGTACCCAACATACGAAACTTGGGATGCGGAAAATTCAATGGTGATGACTTGGCTCGTGAACTCCATGGATGAAGACATTAGCTTTTATTATATGTGCCACTTCACGGCTAAAGAACTCTGGGACAATGTGAATCAGATGTACTCTGATTTAGGGAATCAGTCTCAGATCTATGAATTAAATCTGAATATTGGTGAGATTCAGTAGGGGGAAAGACTCTGTCACCAAGTATTTCAATTCATTGAAGCGCCTTTGGCAGGACTTGGATCTATTCAATGATTTTGAATGGAAATCCATTGAAGATGCCAATCATAATAAACAGATGGTGGAGGCTCATCGCGTTTACAAATTCCTTGCTGGACTTAACGTGGAATTTAATGAAGTACGAGGACGGATTATTGGTAGGACTCCACTTCCTCCAATTGGTGAGGTGTTTGCTGATGTTCGAAGAGAAGAAAGTCGCAGATATGTAATGTTGGGGAAGAAGACTGCTAATGAACCTGTTGAGAGTTCTACCCTCGTGGTTGCTGAGGCTACTACGAATAAAGCTGTCAATTTTAAACAAAAATTTGAAGAGAGGCCACGTGCCTAGTGCGATCATTGCAATAAACCGCTCCATACTCGAGAAACCTGCTGGAAAATCCATAAAAACCAGCAAATTGGAAAAACAATAAGCCTGGTGACAGAAATAGCCGTGCATTTCCAATGGCAAATGAAGCTACGACAAGTCCTTTCAATAAGGAGCAGATGGATCACCTTCTGAAGCTACTGAAATCTAATTCCTCATCTGGTATTCCTAGTGTTTCTCTTGCACAAACAGGTAGTGCACCTAATGTCCTTTCTTGTTATTCAAATTCTACTTCATGTATCATCAATTCTGGAGCTTCTGATCATATGACCAGCCGTTCCAATCTCTTTAGCACTTACCATGTTCTGGCCTTGAAAAAATTAGAATTGTAGATGGTAGTTTTTCACCCATTGCAGGGAAAGTTTTGATTAAATTTTCTAAAAAGTTGGATCTTAAGTCTGTCCTTCATGTCCCTAAATTAGCTTGTAACCTTTTGTCTCTGAGTAAACTAACCAAAGAGTCTAATTGTCGTGTAAAGTTTTGTAATTCTCACTGTGAAATTCAGGATCGGAGCTCGGGGAAGAAGATTGACTGTGCTAAGATGATAGATGGACTTTACGACTTTGATGATGACTGCTCCAGTAATAAAAAGGCTTAGGCCTTAGTAGTGTTAGTTCTAATTCTGTTTATGAACAATTAATGCTATGGCACTTAAGATTAGGACACACTAGCTTACTATATCTTAGACAGTTGTTTCCTACTTTATTTAATGGTTTGGATTGTTCATCATTCTATTGTGAAAGTTGTTGCTTATCGAAGAGTCATCGTACTACTTATTTGCCAAAACCTTATGCTCCTTCAAAACCATTTTGTTTAATACACAACGATGTTTGGGGACCTTCAAGAGTCACTATTGTCTTTGGAAAAAAAATGGTTTGTTACCTTTATAGATGATCATACATGTTTGTGTTGGATTTAGTTGAAGAGTGAAAAGTCTGATGTTGAAATTTGTTTTAAAATTTTTTATACAATGGTTGAAACTCAATTTCAAACAAAACTTAGCATTCTTCACACGGATAATGGAACTGAGTATTTCAATAAAATTTTGGGAAGTTTTTTGAAGGAAAAGGGTATACATCATCAATTGACTTGTCTAGATACCCCTCAACAAAACGGAATTGCTGAAAGAAAAAATAAACACTTACTTGAAGTGTCTCGTGCTATAATGTTCTCAATGAATGTTCCAAAATATCTTTGGGAGAAAGCTGTCTTAACAGCTTCGTATTTGATTAATAGGATGCCTACACGTGTTTTAAAATATAGCACACCATTAGAATGTTTCCCAAAAAAATTTCCCTTAGCTTGGATGTACTCAGATTTACCTTTAAAAGTTTTTGGTTGTATTGTTTTTGTTCATATACCTAACAATCCTCAGTCCAAACTTGATCCTCGGGCTAAAAATGTGTTTTTATTGGGTTTGTCTCTAATAAAAAGGCTATAAGTGCTATAATCCTCAAACAAGAAAAATATGCGTATGGATGTCTCTTTCTTTGAACATAAATCCTATTTTCATAAAAATTCTCTTAAGGGGGAGAATGGGGTGATGGAAGAAAATTTTGGGATTTATCTCCTGCTCCTTTACCAAATCTGATTTTAACTACCTCACCTCATTCTCCTCCTATAGTTATTCATGATATTGAAAGTACGGAACAATTCGATAGAACAAAGGAAAACAATGAAGGAAATCCTAGTCACATAGTGCCAAACATTATTGTATCTGAAACAGGGGGAGAATCACTACAACTTAATAAATAAAAAAAAGATTACTGAGTCTCTGGTTTATACTCGGAGAAGACCCTGTCAAAAGAGTCGAAGTCAGCTTATTTTTCTTGGAAATGATCAATCTCGACCTTTGGGAATTGGTCCAGATATCACAGGTGGTTCTATTCCTGACTCGTCTTTGATTTCTGTTACTTCTTCTAGCCAAGAATCATCAAACCTTGATATTCCAATAGCTATTAGGAAAGGAACCCGAACCTATACCAAATATCCCATTGCCAAATATATTTCTTATGAAAAACTCTTTCACACTTATAGGGCATTTATCTCAAAAATCTCACACTTGTTTGTCCCAAGAAACATTCAGGAAGCTCTTGATGATCTGAATTGGAAATTATTAGTGATGGATGAATGCTCTTAGAAAAAATGGTACTTGGGAGATAGATGATTTACCTACGAAAAAAAGAGCAGTGGGCTGCAAGTGGGTCTTTAACGTGAAATGTAAAGCTGTTGGTAGCATAGAGAGGTACAAGGCAAGACTAGTAGTAAAGGGTTTATGCAAACCTATGGGATTGATTATCAAGAAACCTTTGCTCGTGTAGCTAAAATAAACTCAATCAGAGTCTTGTTATCTTTAGCCGTAAATTTCAGCTGGCCATTACACCACTTAGATATGAAAAATGCCTTCTTAAATGCAGATCTTCAAGAAGAAGTCTTTATGAGTCTACCACCTGGGTTTGAGGGAAACTTGGGACCAAACAAAGTCTGTAGACTAAAAAAGTCTCTCTATGGTCTCAAACAATCTCCTAGAGCTTGGTTTGAGAGATTTGGGAGAGCTGTGAAGAAGTATGGCTACTGTCAAAGTCAAACTAACCATACCATGTTCTACAAACATGGTAGAGAAGGCAAGATTGCAATATTAATTGTCTATGTGGATTATATAATATTGACAGGTGATGACAATGAAGAATTGGCGAGGCTGAAAAGAAGGCTTGCAGCTGATTTCGAGATCAAGGATTTGGGTGCATTAAACTACTTTCTTAAAATGGAGTTTGCTAGATCCAAAGAAGGTATTTTTTTGAACAAAGGTAAATATGTTCTTGATCTACTTGATGAAACAAGTATGCTAGGGTTTAAACCAGCCGAGACACCCATTGAACCGAACCTTAAATTGTAATCGTCTAAAGCAGAAGAAGTTCTGAATAGAGAGCAGTACCAAAAACTTGTTGGAAGACTAATCTACTTGTCACATACACGTCTAGATATAGCATTTGCAGTTAGCATGGTTGGCCAGTTCATGCAGGCACCTGTACAGAAATACTTTGATGCAGTCTATAGAATTCTTAGATACCTAAAGGGAACCCCGTGTAAAGGTCTACTGTTTAAAAACCATGGGCATTTACAAGTTGAAGCCTACACAGATGCAGATTGGGCTGGGAGTGCTATTGATAGACGGTCAATCTCTGGCTATTGTACGTTTGTTGGTGGAAACCTTGTCACTTGGGGGAGTAAAAAGCAGAATGTGGTAGCAAGAAGCAGTGCAGAGGCTGAGTTTAGATCTGTTGCTTATGAAATTTGTGAAGTGTTATGGATTAAGAGACTACTGGAAGAATTGAATACCTCTAGTCTGTTGCTTATGAAAGTATACTGTGACAATAAAGTTGCTATCTCGATCGCTCACAATCCATTGCTTTATGATAGAACAAAGCAAATGGAGGTGGACAAACACTTCATCAAGGAAAAGCTTGAAAACGGGTTGATTTGTATGCCGTACATCCCTACTACCGAACAAGTGGTAGATGTGCTTACAAAGGGACTTCCTACAAGACAGTTTGATAGACGAATTGGCAAGTTGGCTATGGAGGATATCTTTAAATCAGCTTGAGGCGAAGTGTTGAAAAGGAAAGATTTGGTGACAATATTACTAAATATTTGGAGATTTGATAGCCATGAACATTTACTGTAAATAGAATATTAGTTGTTGAAATCCAAAATAATGTGCAGTAATTAGTGGTAGAGTGATTAGGGATTCATACCTTATTTAGGCAGATTTCCTGTTCTTAATTTAGGAGATTTTTTCCTTCTTTATTTCATTATTGTATTATAAATGGTGATCAACAGCTTGTACAGATTAATAAGAAATACAGAAAAGTTATTCCACATTCTTCATTTTTTGTCTAGAATTTCAACCGAAAGTAACAGCTATTGAGGAGAGCAAAGATGTAGATTAAATGAATGATGAAGCCTTGGTTGGGTCATGGCAGACTTATAAAGTAAACATGAATCAAAACAAGGGAAACAAAGGGATTGCCAAAGCTTGCTAAAGTGAAGAAAGTGGTGTGTGGGCCATGCCAGAAAGGATAGCAAACAAAGCCTATTCACAAAATGGCCAACAGAATAGCTACTTCCTCTATTTTAGAGCTTGCGCATGTTGACTTAATGGGTCCTATTAGGACCGAGACTTCAGGTGGAAAAAAGTCCATTTTAGTTATGGTTGATGACTATTCCAGATTTACTTGGGTAAATTTTCTGAGAGAAAAATTAGACACTTTTCAATCTTTTAAATCACTGTGTAATAGACTCCAAAATGAAAAAGGTGCTAAGATTGGTAATATCATTAGATTAAGGAGTGACCATGGAAAAGAATTTGAAAATGCTGAATTTTCTTGTTTTTGTGATAAACGTGGCATTTTGCATGAATTTTCTGCTCGTAAAACACCCCAACAAAGCAGAATTGTTGAAAGGAAGAATAGAGTTCTTCAAAAATTGACAAGAGTCATGTTGCATGCTAAAAATTTGTCTTTAAAATTTTGGGCTGGAGCTAAATACTGCATGCTACATTGACAACAGGGTGTTTGTTAGAAGAAGAAGTAAAGCCATTTTATATGAGATTTGGAATGGTAAGAGGCCTGGTGTCAATTACTTTCATGTCTTTGGAAGTATATGCTTTATTTACCATGACAGAGAAGCACTAGGTAAGTTTGATGCTAAATGTGACAAAGGCATCTTTCTTGGTTACTCCACTAACAGTAGGGCTCATAGAGTTTTCAATTTAAAACATTCTACTGTTATGAAATCAATAAATGTTGGTGTGGATGATGATCATTTGACTTCGTTTTGCAGGATAAATTCTTCTGAAGAAGAACAAGTGTTCACTATGTGTCCCCAGGAAGAGTCTATTTTGGAGGTACAAAATATAGCGAAGAAAAGCATTGATGAACGTAGTGATGATCATCAATTTGATGTAACGTTAGAGAATGAGAGTATGGATCAATCAATGCCACTAAATCTCTCGTCTAGAGTGAAACTGAACCATCCAGTTACTCAAGTCATTATTAACTGCGTCTATGAAAACTAGGAGGCAACTTCGGAATGAGGTAACCTATTTATGTTACACTTCACGTATTGAACCCAAAAATGTTAAAGAAGATCTACTTGATTCTCATTGGATTAATGCCATGCATGAAAACTATTCAAACTAGAATAGTTTTCGTGTAATGATGTTTAGGAGTTTGTGCTGAGGCCTAGTGATACGAATGTTATAAGGAACAAATGGATTTTTAAGAATAAAACTAAAGAATTTGGTACCATTGTTAGAAATAAATCTTGACTATTCGCACAAAGGTACACTCAAATTGAATGAGTTGATTTTGATGAAACATTTACACCCGTGGCTAGACTAGGATCTATTCAGATTTTGTGAGCCATTTCTTGTTAGTTAGGATTTAAGCTTTTTCAGATGGATGTGAAAAGTGCTTTCATAAATGGTTTTCTTCAAGAAGAAGTTTTTATTGAGCAACCCATAGGATTCATTGATTTTAAGTATCCTAATGATGTTTATCATTTGAGTAAGGCATTATATGGTTTGAAGCAAGCTCCAAGAGCTTGGTATGAGAGACTTGCCCCTTTATTAATTGAGTCAAATTTCACAAGAGGAAGTGTAGACAAAACATTGTTCATCTGTAGAGAATCTAATCATATCACCATTGCTCAAATATATGTGGATGAAATTTGTTTTTGGATATACTTCAAAAAATGTGGAGTGAAATTTGTTGAATTAATGAAAAGTTAGTTTGAAATGAGAATGATGGGGGAACTAAACTTTTTCTTGGGTTTGCAAATCAAGCAATTAATATATGGAATTTTCACATCTCAATCCAGGTATGCAAGATATTTGGTTTAAAAATTTGGGCTCTCTTTAATTAAGCATGCTAGGACTCCCATGGGCACAACCACCAAACTCAACAGAGATGAATCCGGCAAGAGTGTTGATCAAACTTTATACCTTAGCATGATTGGTAGCCTCTTATACTTAACTGCTAGTTGTCCAGACATTGCATTTAGTGTAAGCATCTGTGCTAGGTATCAAGCTTGTCCCAAGGGGTCTCAATTGATACCTGTCAAATGAATCATTTGTTATGTGAATGGGACTCTAGACTATGCATCTGGTTTTCTAATGAATCTTCTTCAGAAATTACTTGTTAGTCAGATGCGGATTAGGCAGGGTGCTGTGAGGATCGCAAAAGTATAAACGAAGGGTGTTTTTACATCGGGGGTAATTTGGTGGCATGGCATAGCAAGAAACAAACTAGATTTCTACCACACACAGCCGAGGCCGTATATTGTCCTATCCATACTCTATTACCTGAATTCATGGTGCCACTGGTTGATTTGTTTTGTGTGGTAGAATTTAATTGGCTCTTGGTCTAAGTTTTTGTATCACTAAGCCTCGATACAAGCTCCCGAATATCATTACGTGAAAAATGTTCTAGTTCGTCACGCATGACATTAATCCAATGAGAATCAAGTAGAGCTTCTTTAACATTGTTTGGTTCAATACATGAAGTTAACATAAATAGGTTACCTCATTCCAAAGTTGCCTCCTACTTTTCATAGGAGTAGTTACCTCACCAATGACTTGAGTAACCGGATGGTTCAGTTTTACTCTAGGTGAGGGATTCAGTGGTATTGATTGATCCATACTCTCATTCTCTTCCATATCATCAAATTTCATGATGATTACTAGTTTCACTACTGGTTTCCTCTGCTTTATTTTGTACCTCCAAAATAGACTCTTTTTGGGGACACATAGTGAACACTTGTTCTTCTTCAGAAGAATTTGTTCTACAAAACGAATTCAAATGATCATCATCCACAATAACATTTATTGATTTCATAATAGGAGAATGTTTTAATTGAAAACTCTATAAGCCCTACTATTAGCGGTGTAACCAAGAAAGATGCATTCGTCACATTTAGCATCAAACTTCCCTAGTGTTTCTCTATCACGGTAAATAAAGCATCTACCTCCATAGACCTGAAAGTAATTGACACTAGGCTTCTTATAATTTCAGATCTCATTTGAAGTGGCTTTAGTTCATTTTCTAACAAACATCCTGCTGCCAATATAACATGCAGTATTTAATGCTGCAGCCCAAAATTTTTAAGGCAAGTTTTTAGCATGCAACATGACTCTTATCATTTCTTGAAAAACTTTATTCTTCCTTTCAACAACCCCATTTTGTTGGGATGTTTTAGGAGTAGAAAATTCATGCAAAATGCCACATTCGTCACAAAAACAAGAGAATTTAGTATTTTCAAATTCTTTCCATGATCAATCCTTAATCTAATGATTCTACCAATCTTAACACCTTTTTCATTTTGGAGTCTATTACACAGAGATTTAAAAGATCGAGAAGTGTCTAATTTTCTTTCAGACTATTTACCTAAGTATATATGGAATAATCATCAACCATACTGAAAATGTACTTTTTTCCACCTAAACTCTCAATCCTAGTGGGACCCATTAAGTCAACATACACAAATTTTAGAATAAAGGATGTAGCTATTCTGTTGGTCTTTTTTGTGAATAACGGTCTTTTTGTAAATAGCTATCTTTTTGTGAATAGCCTATGTTTGCTTACACACTTTCTTTACTTTAGTAAGCTTTGGCAATCCTCTCACAATCTTAGACTTCGACAATCTTGTAAGATCTCTGTAGTTAACGTGTCCAAGCCGTTGATGCCAAAGTTTAGTGGTGTCATCCGGTGCAACATTGCAAACCAAACCCTTATCAATAAAAGTCCATAGCAATTATCTTCAGTTCTAATTCCCTTCGACACTACATTGTTATCTTTATATAGAATTGAGCATTCATTTTTTGCAAACATAACGTTGTGGTGTGTGTCACAAATTGAACTAATGCTATTCAAATTTGCTTTCAAGCCATCAACATATTGGACATCCTTGAGCCGAGGAAGTCCTGGACAATCAATACGTCCAATTCCAATAATTTTGACTTACTACCATCACCAAAAGTGACAGAACCTTCGTCACAATCTTTCAAAGTGGAAAACATGGATTTGATACCACACATATGCGTAGAGTATCCATTATCCAAGTACCACATACTTTAACTTTGTGCTCTAAAAGCAGTGTGTGCAACAAACATTTTAAATCATCACATCTAATCCATGCTTTTCTAACCTTGTTTTTTGAAAGAATTCTTGCCTTTGAAATTAGTTTTAGTGATGGTCTTGGTATTGAACTTACACACTCCACCATAAAAATTATCTATGAAATTGAAGACCAGTGAACCTATTAAACAAAAAATCTCTTCCCTTGAGATCTCTGTTAGGATTGCTTTTAGATTTGACATAATCTAAAGGTAACCCATATAGTTTATGACAATGTGGTCTTATATGGCCCCTAATTCCATAATGATGGCATATGGGAACAAACTTTCTAGCATGTCCAAAATTTGAGGTAAACATGTTAGATTTAAAGAGATTATTACCTCCATAACCTGAGGAGTAATTGGAAGAAGTATTATCTCTAGTCTGATTCTTCACCTTACTTGCACCAAAGAATACTTTCTATTGAAAACTTTCGCTTCCTTTTGAATTTTTCTTCCAGCTTCGATTTCCAAAACTTGAAGAGCTTGACGGGGGATGAGATATCTTGGATTTGTTCTTTGATTTCTTTTCCTCATGAGCTTCATCTTCTGCCTTTGTCGCAGGAACAAATTTGATTGGTCCCTTTCCTTGATTTGAGGAAGTTGAAAAGATGCTTTTCACACCCCAAGTCCAATTCTATCACTTGGGTACGTTTGAGCTTCCAATATGTCTTCTAACTTCTTGGTATCGGAATCCCACTTCTTGAAGGAGCTTGTTGTCTTGGCAATTTTCTTTCAATTCTTCAACTTCCTTTTCCAACACCACATTCAAGGATGTCAATCTTTCCTCATTTGTTTCTAAGGTCTCAATCATTCTTTCTAACACAACCACTTTGGCCTTATTACTCTTAACTTCATTCTTAAAACTTTCTTTCTCACCTTCAACATTATTTAGCTTGGAAAGTGCTTTAGCCTTGTGTTTTGCAAGAGTTAAACATTGTTTGTACAACTCACTATATTTACCTTGCAACATATCAAATATCTCGAGTGTCTTCTTCACATTACGAATCTAAGGTGTCACTCATGTCATCTTCACCAAGGCTTTTCGAAGAATCACAAGTTTCAGAATTTTTCTTCGGGGAGGATTCATCAGCTTTCACCATAAATGCTAAGACATTTGAAGAGACATCCTCGGACCCCATTGAATCATCTTCAGCTTGATCCCCTTCACCCTTTGAATCATCTTCGTTGTCCCATGAAGCTATAAAGACTTCCTTGCTCTTCTTCTTCATCTTGTTTGCACATTCATTAGCAAAATGACCATATTTTTCACCCTTAAAACATTGCTTGTCTCTGAATTTCTCTAGCTTCTTATCATTTTTGAGCCCTTCTCCAACCTTTTTCTTCCCTTTGAAGAACTTTGACAAATTGTTGAGGGGAGGCTTCTCGGAAAATCTTCTAAATCTCTTAACAAGGAAGGCAAAATCATCAGCACTCACTTTTGAAGTGTCAATTTCTTCATTTTTATCTTCGTAAACTGTGCTTAAGGCAATCCCTTCGTTCCTCTTGTTTTGATTCATGTTTACTTCATAAGTTTGCAATGACCCAACCAAGTCTTCAACCTTCATTTGATCTACATATTTGCTCTTCTCAGTAGCTATTACTTTCGGTTGAAATCTATCAAGTATGGACCGAAGAATCTTACGAACAATTTTCGAGTGAGAAATAGTCTTTCCCAGATTTATTGAGGAGTTCACTATATCACTGAGTTCGATGTAAGACTAATCGAAAATTTCATTCTCAGCCATTAGGATTACCTCAAAGGCAGTTGTGAGTCATTGCAATTTTTCTATTTACACCGATGTTGTTCCTTCATAAGTAACTTGGAGGACATCCCAAGCTTCTTTTGCTATTTCACAGTTAGATATTCTTTTGAACTCGTCCTGAGATCATTGTAGAAAATAACATTTAAGAATTTGCTATTCCAACCCATGGCTTCATTATATGCATTTGACTAGTCCCTCTTTTCTTTTGGTGTGAGATCAGTATCACTCACAGTTGGTGGTCTCCATCCATTAGTAACTGAATCCCAAACATGTTTGCCAATGGATTTAAGATAGGCTCTCATTCTAGCTTTCCAGTGATGATAGTTTGATCCATAAAGAAACAGAGGCCTAAGAGCAGATAGTCCTTTTCTTTGGTTATCCATAGATACTCTATGGATCTACTCTTAGACAAAAAGTCTAGACACAAACAGGGAGCTTCCAAGGCTCTGATGCCAATTGAAAGTCCAATTCACAAATTAGTACCCAAATCCAACAACAAAATAAACAATCACAACAATGAATACAAAGATTCGTTAACAAGGGTAAAAACTCCTTTGAATGCAAAGGAGAGACAACTCCAGATCCTTGAACGAATCAGACTAAAAACCTTCACCATATAAAGTGAGGCTACAAGGCTCCAAGAAACAAGGTTACAAGTTCACCCAATCAACTACCCAGTGATTTACTTGTACAAAACCCATCTTAACCTTGGTTGCTAGACTTCCCATAACTTACCTCAAGACCTTCAAACCTTGAAGGAAAAGCTCCCTAATTTGATGCAATCCAGCATATCTAAGCAAAACTAAGATAGATCTTTGCCAAAGATGAACTATGATGTCATGGACCTAGATCCCTCAAGCCGTTGTCATCTTTTTGGTATTTTGCCTTGAAAGGGTATGGGTGAGAGGCATGGGGTCAAAAGGTTGGGTTTGGGAAAAGATATTTGCTATTTATATCAAAAGGGAAGGGCGGAAAAGACATTTGGGCGAGATTTAAAAATTCTGTGCGAGCTCGACAGGCATGCTTGCATATTGGATAGATTCTACCAAGGGTTCCAGGCAGCTCGCAAGCGCAAGATTCTCCAAAGCTGCTCACGAGGTATACTTGCACACTTTTTTTCAGCCAACACACGAGCTTCCCTTTTCTTCTTTGCTTCTTTTCCTAACCTTCTCAATTAATACACCAACACTCTTTGGTTTGTGTTAGTGAACCACTCTAACATGTGACATGTTAAACAAGAATAATTACGAATAAAGTGTTTGCTCGGATATTGCCGATAAACAAGCTATACAAACACCAACAAATATTCCAGTTTGAGTAGAAAGCTGTTGTGATTGATTTTGTTGCTAACTTGTCAACTCTTGTTTATGTGCGCAATATGTGTTCCTCTCAAATTCGCCTCTATTTAACCAATATAAAGATATTAACATAAAATTCAGTTGTTGTTTTAGTTCACACATGGCTTCATCTTTGAAATATGAAAACACACACACACAAACATGCACCCGGACAAAATTTGTAAGAAAGGAAGAGAGTTACGAAAGAGGGAAGATGAGATTTCAAAAAGCAAAATAACATAAGAAACTTAGTTGAAAGCCATACAGTATAATAAAGGAAAGAGGAAGTGCTATTAATGAATGAATACTATTCAAGGCCCACCCGAGCTCTTAGTGTTTGGATGGGTATTTGTCAGAACTGTCAGAATATGTTGTTTTAAGCCAGAAGATTTCTTTCTTTATGCCTCTTCTGATGAGAAGGAAATGACTAGAGTCTAGATTGCCAGAGATTTTTAATATGACTTGCAAGCAAAGAAGCATGGGTAGCTTTTGCTGAATGCTTTCGAAGCAGGAGCCAATAAGTGACCATTAATGTTCATAACATTAAGGGTAACATTTGCCTCCCTTCAATATTTAAGTAATTACACTTACTATTCCTTAACATTTAAAAATTACATTTACCTCCTTTATTTTGAAATGTTATTAATATTGAACCATTTTTTGTTAAATTAACCATTAAAACTTAATCCAAAAAAAAAAAAATATAAAAAAGTAATATTTTAGGTGTTTTTCTAATTTTATACTTCAATTTCTCACATATTTGTCAGTCTTCTTTGCAAAAATCTCCCCAAAAAAAAAGTGAAAAATAAAAAAACAAATTTGGGTATTTTTGTGTTTAAAAAAAAAAAAAAAAACTAACAAATATGTGAGAGGGAGTAGTAAAATAGGAAAAGCACCTAAAATTTTGATTATTTTGATATTTTCTGTTAAGTTTTAATTGGTGGTTTAACAGAAGAGGTTAATGTTAACGACATTTCAAAATAAGGAAGGTAAGTGTAATTTTTAAATGAGGGATGATAAGTGGAATATCCAAATGTTTGGGGGAGGTAGATGGAATTTATCCTAAAATTAATCACTGTAAATGTTGTTCACCTTTTACATTTCCCCATGTTTCTTTTGTAAATGAAGCAAGTTTTATGAATGCAGGTGGCAAAAGGGGAACACCTTTTTGATGTGAATAATATAGTGATATAATATGAGAATATTGCTCAAAAATAACAAGCTTCTTTCAAAAGCACCAGTCCTAATTGTAATTAGGGCCTCCAAGTTGAATGGTTTGAACTATGCCAACCACCATTAATTCTCAATCATATTATTGTCAATAATCATGTTCTTTCTTAACTTTTTACAGGAATCATTTCAGCCAGTTGAAATTACCAAGGGACTTTGGGTTGTGCCCGAGTGGAGAACTCCCCCTGTACGATTAGTCTGCCATTTCCTTTATGAATCAATTCCATGTTGCTTAGTATAGAAGGGCCATTTTTCTTTTGGGTTTCTGTTAGGGCTATTGAGCCTCTTCATTGGTGGCTCATTATGTTTTTAGTCAACTGACTCAAATTACATATTGATCACCTGACGGTTGGTACTTTAGTTTTCCTTCATTTAGTACCTAGGAACTCATCTCCAAGAATCCATTTATATGTCATGCCAGCTGTTCTGTTAATTTACATATTTATTTTCATGTTTGAACTGCTCAGGACCTTCAAGCTACAAATATAATTCTGAATCCTGGATTGGCATTTGGGACAGGGGAACACCCTACTACTAAGTTGTGTCTATTGCTACTCCATGGCTTAATAAAAGAAGGAAAACACTTTCTGGACTATGGCACAGGTTCTGGTATTCTTGCCATAGCAGCTATTAAGGTATTCAATTATTGATTTTATTATTGAAAAAGTTTTAAGTGTGATCATATATCAAAGTTCTCTTTCACTTACACAACTACAAGTGTTGGTTGCTTGATCTAAAAATAAATTAATTTAATGGAAGAGTTTTGATGCATTTCAAGTGGCAGATGGGTTCCCACTTTCAATCAAAATTACGCATCTTGCAATAGTGCATTTCTGTTGCAATGTTCTATTAAATTGTTTTCAAACACTGAATATTTTCATTGTCAACTGATTCCCCATTGAATATTTCATTTCCTGGGAAATGCAGTTTGGTGCAGCCTTATCTGTTGGATTGGATGTAGATCCCCAAGCAATTAGATCTGCACGACAGAATGCTTTGTTAAACAACATTGGAGCTGAGCAATTGCAATTGCACCTCATCCCTAGCAAGAAAAGCTGTCCCACCACAGTCGAAGCGATACCTGGAGGCATGAAAGGAAAGCATTCATCTGGCACCAAAGACATCTTTGAAACAAGATATGATGTGGTTATTGCAAACATACTTTTGAATCCTTTACTAGATTTGGCAGATCATATTGTTTATTTTGCCAAGCCTGGTGCTGTTGTTGGTCTCTCTGGTATCATATCAGAACAGGTATGGTTGAGGTAACCTTTGATTTGACATGACTGATTAATTTTTTCAAAAAACTACCAAAAATGCAGGACATGAGAAATGCAAAATTTATTCTTTCTTATTCTTTTACTCGGGCAATGTTTCTAAATTGAGATATTCTTTCATCAGTTTCTATATCGAGAGAGAGAGAGAGAGAGAGAGAGTTAACTAATTATGTTTAAAAACTCAAGAAATGAAGAATCCTAGCATGTGATTTTGCAGGGCGATACCAATTGTTTTAACAGAAGCCCAGCATGTCATATACATGGCCTCTGTTACCAATATTATCACTTGATAAATCTGTCTAGTGAACTTAACTTCAGTTTAGCTTAATTCAGTGAGCTGAGTTTTAAGCATCAAGGGCATAAGCTCTCTTGTCATCGGTGAAGATCGTGGTAGGAGAAACACTGTTTGATGTTCCTCTATGAATAGAAAGGTCATTCACCACAACTTTAGGGCATAGTGGTGTGAGTAGGTAAGCAGTACCAGAGAAGATGAAGGCACGTGGATCTCAGTTGTTGAAGGCATAATATAGTTAGATTTAGATGAGGTGACGAGTCATGTGAAAGAGCATGAGTGAATGAAAAATATTCTGGTGGAGGGGAGAGAAAAGGCTAGAGAGATAGGCTAGATCCAAGTGTTGGGGGTTTAAAAAATTCATTTAGACCTTTGGAATTAGAAACCCTAGTTGACTTAGATGTTGAAGCTTGACCTAGGTTGAGTTAGATTTGGAGATGGCTTACTAAAGCAAAGCAGGCTGATAACCTATTAGATGGGCCTAGATTAAAATGGCTAATTAATCACTCGAGTAATTTTTTTATAGGTACTTGGAATAATGGGAGCCTAACTAGGAAACTTATGAAAGTGGTGGATATAACGGAAATGAGACGTATCACAATTGCTTGCTTGCGAGAGATAAGGTGGGTGAGACAAAAAGTTAAAGAGATTGAGAGGACTAGGTATAAGTTATGGTATATAGGACTTATTAGATTGAGGAATAGGTTCGGCATAGTGGTAAGCAAGGACTTAAAGGAAGATATAGTTAATATAAAACGCTGTGGAGATAGAATTATTGCAATTA
>QLOD02000030.1:16273504-16290045 GCA_003260245.2 Sideroxylon spinosum
ATAGAATTATTGCAATTAAGTTAGTGTTAGGAAAAGACATGGTAAAAGTAATTAGTGCTTATGCCTCTCAGGTGGGTTTAGGAGATGGACATAAGGAAAAGTTTTGGGAAGACTTAGAAGGAGTGCTACTAACGATATCCCAAGAAGAGATGGCTTTCATAGGAGGAGATTTGAACGGTTATGTAGGACGTAACGTAGATGGATATATAGGAGTACGTGGGGGATATGGATACGATAATAGAAATGAAGAAGCGAAGGATATTTTGGTGTTTGCAATGGCTTATGATCTCATGGTGACGAACACTTTTTTTAGGAAGAGAGAAACATTTGGTGATTTATAAAAGTGGCTCCTCATGGACACAGATTGACTTATTCTTAACTAGGAAAAGCGACCACTTAGCTTGTAAAGGTTGCAAGGTTATATTAGGGGAGAGCTTGACTTCCCAACATAGGTTGTTGATCATAGATGTGCAGCTCCAAAGGTGGACTAGAAAAAAGTTGTACAGATGCTCAAGGACTAAATGGTGGAATTTGAAAGGTGATAAGCAATTAGCATTAAGGGAAAGAGTACTAGAGGAATACGTTTAGAGGGTAAATGAGAGTGCAAATAATATGTGGGATAAAGTAGCAGAGTGTATTAGGAGGCTAGGGAAGACGTCTTAGGAGAATCCAAATGGAATGCTCCAGCACGGAAAGAGGAATGGTGGTTGAGCGAGATTATCCAAGATAAGATAAGAGTTAAAAGAGAACGTTTTAAATCTTGATAAAAGGATCGAAATGAAACGAACTTGGAGAGGTATAAAGGAGCAAAAAGAGAAATCAGAAAGGCAATTAGTGAGGCCTAGATAAAGGCATTTGAGGAGTTATATAGGCAACTCGACAATAAAGAAGGCGAAAGAGAGATATTTAAGCTTGTGAAAGCCAGAGATAGACAGATCAAAGACTTAAACCAAGTTAAATGCATTAAGGATGCGGATGAAAATGTGTTAGTAAAGGAAGAGGAGATAAATGAGCGTTGGAAGAGCTACTTCTAGAAGTTATTTAACAAAAACAGTTGTAGTGACATATAATTGGGGCAGTTTATCACTTCTAGGGAAGAATTGAATCATATGTGCTATAGAAGAATCAGTAGGGAGGACGTAAAAAAAGTACTGAAAAGAATGAAGAATGAGAAAGCGGTCGAGCCAGATGTATCCCTATCGAGGTTTGGAGGTACTTGGGAGAGGATGGCATAAATTAGTTGATAAAGCTTTTTAATGTAATGCTAAAGAGCACGAAGATGCATTTCTATTGCATTTCTAGATATCTACGCCATTGCTTCGAATAAAGAAGCTTGTGTCTCCGAGTATTACAATGGAGCAGGCAATCAAGGGCATTGGTCACTGCAGCTGCGCAGAAACATCAATGATTGGGAGTTTGATAGCATACTACTATTGATGGAGCTACTTAATTCAGTGCACCTATCTACCACAGTAGATTCTGTGGCTTGGGAACAGTCAAAAGACAAGGTTTTTCTGTGAAGTCGTTCTACTCGTCCTTACAAGGCAGTCAAAATGATGACTTTCCTTGGAGGAAGATTTGGAAAGCTGCTGTTCCCACAAGAGTAATTTTCTTTTCATGGTGTGCTGTTAAAGGAAAGATCTTGACATTGGACAACCTTCAACACCGAGGATACCAATTAGCTAATCTTTGCCCTTTGTGTCTTACTCAAGAGGAATCTATTGCACATCTCTTTCTCCACTGCTCATGGTCTGCTGACTTATGGAATTTAATTCTTGCTTGCTTTGGAGTTCATTTGTGTCTCCCAAAAGATCTTGGTAATTTCCTTCTGATTTGGTGTGGGTAGGCTTTGGAGAAGGAAAAAAAACATATTTGGAATCTGGTTCCCTTTTGCCTATTTTGGATAATTTGGAAAGAACGTAACAGAAGAACTTTCAATGAAGAGATGAAGTCTGCTTTGAAGAGAAAGAGAACCTTCCTCTCATACTTATATGACTGGAAGAGTGAAGGAAGTGATTTCGATTTTAGTTCTTTTCTCAATTTCCTAGGTTTCCTAAGATGATCTACAGGCTGGTTTTTCTGTATTGAACTCAAGTGTCATTAGCATCTTCCTGATGCTACTCTCATTCCTTATTCAATAGAACTTTACTTATCTTTTAAAAAAAAAAAAAAAAAGAGAGTAAGAAAATGTCTGATGCATGGAAAAAAAGCATCCTTATACCCATATACAAAAACAAATGAGATATTCAGAACTGTGCGAACCCTATTACGAGATTAAATTAATGAGCTATACAATGAAATTATGGGAGAGAGTTATTGAAAGAAGACTAAGAAAGATACAAACGTTTCAGAAAATCAATTTGGTTTCATGTTTGGGAGATTTAACCGTGGAGGCTATATTTCTCCTTAGGAGGTTAACGGAACAGTATAGAGAAGGTCAAAAAGATTTACATATGGTGTTCATAATTTACAGAAGGCTTATGATCGAGATCCTAAGAAGATTCTATAGAGTATTGGAAAAGGAAAGAGTGTGTGTTGCATATATTGAGGCGATAAATGACATGTATGATAGAGCCGTGATATCTATACGGACGACTGATGGAGAAACTAAGGAATTTTCTATCACGATAAGTCTACAACAAGGCTCAGCGTTAAGCGCATATTTGTTTGTCCTAGTTATAGATGAGATTACAAGACATATTCAGGATGAAGTGTCATGGTGTATGCTATTTGCAGATGACATTGTTTTAGTGGATGAGATGAGAGGAGTGAATGCTAAGTTAGAATTGTGGTTGGAAATGTTAGAGCCACAAGGATTTAGGCTAAGTTGATGCAAAACAGAATATATGGAATGCAAGTTTAGTCAAAGTAGGATAACTAGTGGCATAGAAGTAGGTTTGGGTACACAAAATATTGTAGAGAAAGAAAACTTTAGGCACCTTGGATCTATGGCGCAACAGGATGGAGGGATTGATACTGATGTAAGTCATAGAATTTCAGCCAGGTGGACCAAATGGAGGAATGTTTTGGGGGTCTTGTGTGATCGGAAAGTCCCCATCAAGGTGGAAGGAAGGTATTCTTAGATGGCGGTAAGACTAGCGTTATTTTATGGATTAAAGTATTGGGCAGTAAAGTATAATCATGTTCAAAAGATGGTAGTTGCGAAGTTGAGAATTCTAAGATGGATGTGCCGGATCGCAAGGAGAGATAGGATTAGGTACGAGGAGATTAGGGGCAAAGTAGGAATAACACCGATTGAAGATAAAATAAGAGAGAATCATTTAAGATGGTTCGGCAATGTTAGAAGGCGTCTAATGGAGATACCGATTAAAAGTTGTGAAAGTATAAAGATTGCAAGGAATAGGAGAGGGAGGGAGACCTATGCGAAGTTGGAAAGAAACTATTAAACATGACCTTGCCTACATGGATCTAATAGATGACATGGCCCTAAATAGATTTAATTGGCATCGTCAAGTCCATATAGCCGACCCTACCTAGTGGGAAAATGTTTGATTTTGTTTGGTTTGGTTTGGTTTGGTTTGGTTTGGGCCTAAGGAAATTTATATTTTCAATCATACAAATCTCAAAACTTGTCAAACTTCGTTCTCTTCTACTAAATCCCTGTCATCTTCTTTATTAGAAGGGCTTGAGTTTTCTCATTGGGGTTCAGGAGGGGATCACATCGTGGGGTGAGTTGCTTGGGGATGAAGGACGACCAAGGGAGGGAGAAGGAAGCAGAAGTAAGACGAGGTGAGGGGAGTGAAGGTGGCAGAAAAGCTCTAACGGTTTGGGAGGGGACTCAGGTATAGAGGACTATGTGGTGGATATTGGGATCCAATCCCCTTAGCTAGGTTAGAACCAAATTCTATGGTGGAAGGGGAGGGTAGGATACTAATAGGAGAGAGTGGTACTTAAGTAGTCTAGGTGTCAAATTAGGTATTACGCAGGGTTAAGTCCATTAAAAATTTGAGTGGCGTTTTATGTAATGACTTTAAAGATGAGATCATTAGATTGTTACTTGTTAGAATATTCTAGATTTATTGTGATTGTGTGAGGACTTCGAGAGATTTGTTTTGAATTGGTACTTGGTTGTATTTCCTGATTTAACATAGGTTATCAATATAGATATAACATGAGGGAGAAGATAATTTATTCCTCCCGAATCCACCCTTCTTCTCTTCTAACTTGGTATCAGAGTTGATATTACATTTTTTGAGATCACCTCCTATTTTGCACCACTAGGGGATTTTTGTGCTTGTGAAGGGGGCGTTTCCCTTCCCTCTTGTGAGGGGGAGTCATCTCACACCACTAAGTTACCCTTTGCTGACCCTGTTCCTGGTATGCCTGTTTATAGTATCCCGCCTTGTAAAGGATATTCGTCATGCTCATACTACACCGGTTGCCTCTACACCTATTGATCCTGACCCTCTTGAGGCTTTTGCTCTAGCTATTTTTGGGACTCTTACCTCTATTTCTATTGAGCTTGAGTAAACTGATGATCTTTTCGTTGCTATGAGGAAAAGTTAACTTACCTACTCTTAACATTCTATAGCTAAGTTTGTTTCATACCATCACGTATCACCTGTGTCTTCAATCCTTTGTTTGTGCTTTGTCTTATGTTTTCACTCCCATCTCTTATAAACATATATCATTATCCTCTAACTGGAAGAAAGCGATGGATAAGGAGCTATGGGTAGTATATCACAATTATAAATAGGAGCTAATCTTCTTCCACCTGGGAAGAAAATAGTAGGTTGTTATTGGGTATACGCAATGAAATATTTACTAGATGGATCTATTGCCAGGCCTAAGGCTAGGCTAGTAATTTAGGGATACAGTTAGACCTATGATGATTATCTGGAGACCTTCTCACCAATAACTCGCCTTAATTCTGTTCGTATTGTACTAGCTATTACAGTGAGTAAGTCATGCCCTTTATTTTAATTAGATGAAAATGATTTCTTACATGGTGAACTGCAAAAGGAAGTACATATGGATTACAAGTAGTGAACATCTTGTTTGTCTCTTGCACAAAGATTTGTATGGTCTCAAGTAGTCGCCACGGGCATGACTTGATAGCTTTAGCTCTACTCTTTTGGACTACGATTTCCGATGGTTCACATCTGATCACTTCGTATTTACACGCCCATCATCTTCTAGTATCATATTTTGATTTTTTATTTGGATGATGTCATCATCTCTAATAATAAAAACGAGGGTATTTCGACACTGAAAATTTATCTAGAAAAGCAGTTCCATACAAAGTATATTGGAGCATTTCTTTCTTAATGATCGGGATTGCCCGTTCTTCTCAGGATATCTCTTTATCTCAAAGGAAATACGCCTTGGATTTACTTTATCAGATTGGCCTTTTGAGATTTCGTCCTGCTGATACTCCTATGGACATTTCTGTGCATTTAGATTTTAAGTGGTGACCCATTTCTTAACATTGGAAGATATCATCGACTTGGGGGTGAGCTAATTTATCTTAATGTGACTTGGCTTAACATTACATATGCAATTACAATAGTTAGTCAATTGATACACTCTCCTCATCAACTTTATTTTGATGATGTGTGTTCCATTTTGTGGTATTTGAAGAAGTCTGCAGGTAAAGGCTTACTCAATCAACCTTCCACTCTGATAGATGTGATTGGATACTGTGATGGAGACTGCGCTAGTACTCATTCAGACTGGAGGTCTACATCCGGATATCATACCGTTTATTGGTAGTAACCATGTTACTTGGCATAATAAGAAGCGAATTGTTATTGCCTGGTCTAGTGCAGAGGCTGACATTGCTCATACTACGTCTAAGTTGCTTTGGGTGTGCTCTCTTCTCTAGGACTTTTGGTCTATCAGTTCCACCTCCAATTTCCATGTTCTGTGACAGTTTGGTTGCAATATTCATTGCTAACAATCCTATCTTTTATGAATGAGTGAAGCATATTGAGGTTGTCTGCAACTTCATTCAGGACCTCCTAAGTCTGACATCATCACTCCATTTGTGTTCTTTGACTCTCAGTTGGGTGAAATTCTCACAAAACCATTGGCATGACCTTCATTTTGGCAATTGTCTATCAAACTGCACATGTTTTATGTCTATGCTGCAATTTGAAGGGGGGCATTAAAATTTTCTAGATTTATTGTGATGGTGTGAGGATTTTGAGGGATTTGATTTGGATTTGTAATTGATTGTAGTGACTAATTTAATTAAGTTACCAATATAAATATAATATGTGGGAGAAGAGAATATATTCGACCCAAATGCTTCTTTCTTATCTTCTAACTTTGCCCTCTACTGAGAACAGTAAAATATAGAAGGGGGAATTGGGGGATAGCGCTAGAAAATAGATGGGGAAATCAGGGGCTAGAGATTGAAAATTTGGAGTGGACTTTCAATTACAGGAGGAGAGAAGGGGGAGCCAAAAAGAGGAGGTTCTGTTGTTAAATTATTGAGTCCAAAATTGTAAGTTGGAATGTGGGTAAATCAATGGCAGGGAGAAGAAGGCAGCTATTAAAATGGCTGTTAGAAGATGGAGACCTAGTGTTGTGTGTTTACAAGAAACCAAAATGGAGCTTATGCACGATTCAGTGGTGACAGGGTTATAAGAGGAACTTGGGTAAAATGGGAATCGGTGGAAGTCGAAGGATCAACAGGGTGCTCATTGGTGATGTGGGACAACAGTGGCATTTAGCTGTAAGGGTGTGAGAGAGTTTTTCGCTGAGTTGCTGTTTTAAAAATATAGAGGATAACTTTATGTTGGCATTCATAGGTGTTTATGGTCCAAATGCTCATTCTTTGACAAGGAATTTGTTAGAAGAGTTGAGTGCAGCAATGGCCTCATCCTTGGGTGGTGGGACGAGATTTTAATATGATCAAGAATTTATAGGAAAGATCAGGGTGTAAACAAAAGCTAAACTCAATTGTACAAATTCCAATCCAAAAGTACAAGTCTAAACTTCCAAAAAGTCAATGAAATCCAAAAATGTTTGGATGTCCGTATTTACAATCTGAGTAGCCCAGCCATGCAAGGTTAATAGATTTACATACTCGAGTTTGAACAATGGCATTTCTAGCCCTTGAAAAACTCTCCTGTTTTCCTTATTTATTCCCCTTCCTCTTTTTTTTTTTTTTTTCTCACACCAAATCCCCGCTCTAAACACACCCATAGTAGCAAAAACTCTCTTATTCTCTCATTTGAACACTTATGTGGCAGGAGGGTAGGGTGTTCCACTTTCCATATACATGTCTGAATATACATGTCCACCCGAACATGTCTGCCTACTTATTATATTCCTTAGAAAGACAACTTGATTGAGTAGTGAATAGGTTCTTTAATTCAGAGTTAATTGCCTTTCTCTCTTAATGCAGATTCCGTATATTGTGGAACGATATTCAGAACTCTTAGAAGGTCTTTCAATATCAAAGCTCGATGGTTGGGCTTGCATAAGTGGAACTAAGAAGAGAAATCTAATTCCTCGCTGACAGAGATACTGACTTCATTGAAACAATATGCGAAAACACGACTTCTTTAATCAAGAACTTGGAAGCAAGTAATTGCTATTCAAAGTCAAGTCTCTGGTGGTGTCAAGAAGTTTTTACCTAGCTGTGAGTTGCTGCTTTTATTATTTTGAGACCAAAAGTGGGCATTTTTGTTTTCCCCAAAAATGTTGTGGTTTCTGTGGGATGAAAATGCCCATCACTTCCTCTTATGTATAAAGTGTAAATTTAGCCCCCTAAGATGCTCAAGCAAAGTAGACCGCCTGGCATTTCTTTTCATTTCCCAGAACGGAGGGTAAGTTAGATGAAGTGCAGGTACTAGGTTCAACACCTGAAGAGGCAGAGGTGTAGTGCTATGCATCTAAAGATCTGCTCTTTTATGGTCCTAGTTTTTTACAGGTTTGTTTGTAGAATTATACTCTCTTATCCCCAACCCCTCACCCAACCCAGAAAAGTAAAAAGTTACGAGAAGACAAATATATAGTAAAGAGGCTACGAAGGAAAAGGCTCAACTTGCTGACAATTTCTCCATGACCGGAAAGTAACATTATTTGGAATGTTAATCTTCGCAGAAATCTTTTTGATTAAGAGGTGGAGAGGTTTTGTAATTTCCTTATTATGTTACATGCTTGTAGATCTCTTATCAGAATCATGATAGGGTTGTGTGAAATATTATCCTACACCGTCACGTAAGAACGTTGATTTATGCTTAAGTCACGGCTGATTTTGTTAGTATTAATTTTCTTACACAAACAAAAGGTTTAAATTAATAAATAATAAAAGTGGGGTACACATTATGTGTATCTTTAATTAATTTTTTATTTTATTTAAAAATTAAAAATATTGTCTCAAATAGTAAATAATGAATAATTATTAGTTAAAGGTGTTTTAGTAGATAGTAAGTGAAATAGGGGCACTTAAATAAAATAAAGAAAATTATAAAAGTAGTGGATAGTTAAAGGGAATTTAAAGAAAACAATAAAATAAAAAGATAAAACTACTTAAATAATTTACAAAAATTTAAAAATTGTTTATAAAATTCTATTAAGTTGGGACTGGTTATTGGTGATAGAGGGATATTAATGAAAGAAAATGAAAACTTCACTAAATAGTTGATTTAATTAATTTTGAGACTTCACCAATTATTTCAGGTATTTTGTTATTATAATGACATATATATATTTTGCAAGAAACTATTAGTGTTTGACATAACACTTGACGTTGTAAGCTTTGTGGGAGATTGTTATACTTATGATTGAAATAGCTTTTAAGTCAATCGAAAAATGGATTTCGGGTTTGTCTCACGCCGGGAGACTAAAGAGGTCCATCGCTTTATAATGTTCGGTGCTAACGGTAAAAAGTGGTTTGAGTAAAGTATCCCATACCACACTCGCCCCATTGTTTGCATGTGGTGCGATGTGCCGACCTGGCACTTGTGCCTAGTGATGACAATTTTAACATTTCCCGACGACAACCTTCATCTGATAAATGTAGTTATTTTTAGATTTTATAGGTAATGGAGTGGGTTAGGGTATAAAAATACCATAAATATACAGAAAAGTAAGTGTAGTGTACTTGGGTATTATCTGAACCCGCTATCTTGATCTTAAGGTACTCGACATGTATTGCTGGATTATTGTTCAAATTATTCACACCAATTACCCATTGATTCGGTAACAGGCAAAATCTTATCTTATTACTCATATAAATTATTCGATTATCACTAAATTATCAAATATCTAAATTTATACAAAGTATACCATCAATTTAAATACTAAATTAGATATATTGTGTTCAAAGAACAGAATTCATTAATTAATATCATATAACTTAAGATTATAATACCAAATAATTTGTTGTTATACCTACAATTGGGTTCTTGATATAAGGAATGAACACAATTTTTTTTTTTTTTTAACTTAATTATTGTTCGATAATAAAGAATATCGCCCAACGTGTTTACCACGTTCAGTGGAAAGAAAAGAATTAAGCCTATGAAGAAAAAGAAGTCAATAGAAAGGGTCAAGTAGAGTTTCTGATCACAATCCCTCGATGGTAAATTCAGCAAAGCCTTGAGAGAATAGAAATAAAATTGACAACAATTTATGGACAATCGTGAACATTCCTAAATTTTGATGCTAAATGCTCTATTTATAGTCTGATAATAAGAATAAATAAATACCAAATAATTAGAAAAACCATCATTACTTTCCTACTAAAAAAACTTTTTACTTATGGTAGTATGCTTTACAATAAATGCCAATCATGTAGCATTGAATGCGCATGAAGCGAGTCAAAGAAATGGATGTGATTTGACCTTTAGGGAATGTCCAAATGTCCAATCGGTTTTCCATTTGTAAGGCTAGGGACTAACTAAATCTAACTAAATAGTAATAAATGAACCGAATTTATTACCAAATAGGATTTATGGTTAGAGTTGAGTAAATATAAACACTAGTCGTGGGACCCATTCTAGGTATTTCTGAAAACGGAAAAGTTACCCCCGAGCACATTCTTGTTAAAGAAATATGCTCAAGGACTTTACCATGTGTCTTTAATATTTTTTGTACCAGTATTATACCCTTATTCTAGTCGGGATAAGTTATTATCCGAGCAGAGTAAAAAAGATAATAAATATTGCCAACTTTACTCACAAAAAATTCCTTTTGTATCCTTCTCTTCTGTTTTGCTTTTGAGGTATCACTTTGTGACTAGCTGTTTTTTCATTCGCATTATGATGCGTGACTTTCTGACTTCTAACTCGTGAAACCTAACATTTCGTCTCAGAAACCCCAAGAGGGCAGCCTGCCACCCATCACATTAATATCATTTCGAACGGCATTGAATGTATTTTCTTTGCGGCCTATTTTATTTTTTGACTCTTCGTATATACATATATATACACATTGATTCAGCCGTAGTTATCCTTTTTTGAAACTTCAACTCTTCAAACCTTCTACAACCTTCAAGTTTTCCTTGCCAAACTCATTTTCAATTTTAACTTCTGGTGAGTACTCAGCATTCTAGCTTCCCTTTTCTCCTCTCTTTTTTTGATTTCTTACTTAGGGAAACCATGGGTAAGCTTTCTGAGGAGTTGAAAACCCCTGACAAATTGACTGCTTTAAAATGAAAGTACAACATCTCAAACAATGTGAATATTAGGCTAGGGCATGAGAGGAACATGAGTTAAGGACATTCCTCATCGCTACTATTACTGAAGGGGGCCCTAGGTTTCTAGTGTCCTGCTTCCTTCGGCATGTGTTCAACAGGACTAACATTTTCCTTAGGTATGTCTCCCACAATTTTTATAGAATAATCAACAGTGTTGATGAAATCAACCATTGCTATGGGTTTCACATTTCTAAACTAGACTTGCTTTACTGCTACAACATTCAAAAAATAAGGAAAAATGAAAATAAGTGGTACCTAAAGTCTCATCCTAACAACGTCCTAGTTCATATGCTCCCATAAAACATCAAAGGACTAGAAGGTGATGTTTGCATCATCATGGGATTGGATACACAACCCCAACGAACATCCATTTCCCTCGATCACGATAGGGGCTCTTGACCCAAGTCGGGTAGCTTTAGTGTATCCTTTTTTTTGTGTATTCTTTTCTGTTTCTGAGTGATTTTTGCTTCCTAAACTCCATTTCTACGTGCAGACAACCAAGTGAAAAAATCTTAGGCCCGAGGAGATCAAGTGGACTACACCCACTTAGGAGAAGTATTTAAGGTCCTCGGTTGTCCAAACACATTCCCTTTTGGGAGGTTGGCATCAATTCTTTTCAACTTCCGACCAAGTTATCGCTCGTTTGTTTCTTCACCCCAAAGTTTTGACATTGATGAGCCAGCAATCTTCTACATCAATAGTTCTCTTAGATGCCGGAGTGAAAGCTTGCATTTTACATTACTAACCATCCAGTGTGGCCTCGGGCACCGAGTGTTTCCATCCTAATAGAGGAAGGAGATTCCTTAGCTCATGCTTATCTTCTTTTGATGATAGTCTTGGATCCCAGAATCCATGAATAGTTAGAGATTGAGGAAGAAGAAATAGCCGCCTTCACCTCACCTGAGCCTATCGAGGACCGTATGGGGAAGATATATTTGCAAAAAGAGGCCGCGCTTCTAGTCAAGAAGAAGAAGGCTGAGGCTAAGAGGAAAGAAAAATTCAAAAAGAAAAGGTTGAAGAAGCTATAAAGCTTGAGCTCGGGAGGAAAGTGAAGTTAGAAAGAATAATAAAAAACCAAGTCGAGTCTAAGTTCATTGAACTCGACTCTTCCGATGATCCAGCTTCACATCCTTAACCAGGAATTGAGGAGCCCAAAGCCAAAAGGTAAAGGACCAAACCCACACTTGACTTGGTCATCTTTAAAGCTCCAAAAATACAAGAGAGGATTCCAACTCCTCCCCAATGATCTTCGAGCAATGTACCTCCTCCTTTTTCTCAGTATGAAGATCCACAATCAGAGTTAGAAATCTCTGAGCCTACGCCCTTAAAGATGATTTACCTAAGGACGGCAGTCTAAGATGCCCCATATTCTTTCCTCAGATAATCATTCCAAGTTTAGCGTCCTCCATGGATGCCCTTTCACCATCAAAGACTTCGTCCCTTTTTTTCCAAGAGAATATGCTAAGGGAGTAACTCCTCTAGCTGATCAACGGAAGATGAGGACGATTGGTCATGAGGACTTCACCAACACCCTTTGCAAGAATGTAATTTCAATAGGTTACTTTATTGCTTTTGATTACCATTTCCTTTATGATCAAACCTAACTCACTTCTTAATTTATAACAGAATGCTCTTTACTTGTTTGAAGTTGCCACTCGCCTCGATGATATGTGTACAAGAAGATTGACATGATGAGGCTGAGGTGAGTAGCATGAGAAGCAGAATGCACATTATTCTGGCAAATGAGGAGAAGAGAAAAAGTACTTGGAAATGGCTGAATCTGAAAAAGCTACTACCGAGCAAAAAATTAAAGAGCAGTGAGACCAAATTTAGCACACAAGAGAAGCTTCTGGCTACAAAAGATGAAGAACTTATAGAAAAAATTGGTCTTATTGCCACAAAGGGTGCCAGGCTTGAAGAAATAAAGGCCGATCAAGAAAAGATGGTAGTTAAATTTGCCAAATTCAAAACAGATCAAGCCAACCTCAGAGCTGAGAATGAGAGATTAAGGGTAGAGCTAAAAGGTAAATCTGATACTTTGCAATGGAAAGATCAGACCATTACGAGCCTAGAAGAAAACCATGCTAAGGCCTTAAAGGATCAGCATGATGATTTCTTAAATCAGATGATGGAGGCAAGGATTGTGTACTTCTTAGATGGTTGTCAGGCTGCTATGACCAAAGTACTTGTTGACCCATCTTCCCAAATTCATAGAGATGTTCCTTGTCGTAACCCTATGAAGCCAAACCTTTATTCAGCTTTGACAAACCTCCTTATACCCCAACCGTTGACACTTTTAGTGAGAAGGAGATTGAAGAAGAGGAAGAATAGATTGATAATGCTATTGAGGCACCCAAGATTGAAGCTGTTTCAACCTCAAGCCCCGAGGAATCTGATGAGGTTACAAGTACCATCGTTAAAGATATCACTGAGAAAACTGCTGTGGACCTCATCAACAAGATTACAGATGAAGTCATTCCTGAGGATGCCAAGGGGAATTAGAATTTTATATCAATTTTTTGTAATCCCTCTTTCTGATGTACTTTAATGAAATGTAATGAACTTTTTGAAATTCAGAACAAATGCGTCTTTTTTGGACTTAGTTCTTTTGTAATAACCCCAAGATTGCCATTTTAATGGACAATAACAACTTATCAAGTAACAATGCCACAATTATAAAGGTAAAAATAACAAACTGGTTAAGTAATCAAAATTAAACAATCTATTGTGACTTGTTTTTCCTGAATAGGAATTTAAAATGACTTTTGATGTACTACCAACCTTAAAGAAAATGGCCAAGGCTTTTGCCATGATTCTGTACTTGCAAAAACCTTGAAAATTATGTGTTATCGACCACAAGTAATGTGGTCAGGATAAAGTATAAACCTCTTATAAGTGCCAATAATTGCTTAATTACTATGAAATTACACAATTCATAGTAAAATGCATTTGCCAAAGTTAGATATTAGCAAACTGTGAGTTGCCGACCACGAATAATGTGGTTTAAGTTGATGTAAGTTCTTTTGTAGGAGTCACAAATTACTCAATTGTGTACTTGATATATCCATACCAATAGAGACGCCAAGGGAGACTTTCCTTTTCAGAGTCAACCACTAGAAAACCAAGTGGGATAGTCTTTTCCAAAGTCATTACTAGGGAAATCCAGTGAGACTATTCTTTCTAGAGTCATCACGGGGGAACCCATTGAGACTATTCTTTCTAGAGTCACCATTGGGCAATCCAATGCGACTATCCTTTAATTTTGTGCATATCTCTAAAATTACTTTTTTGTATTCCTCATCTGCAAAAAGGCTTTCAATAATAATAAATGTTCAAATAAATGCTTATATGTAAAATAACTTTAAATGAATTGTGTTCCACAGCCTCTTGACAGGTCTAACAATCAATAAGCCCCATTCTTTAGCACTTCTATCACACGGAATGGACCTTTCCAGTTAGCATTAAGCTTGCCCTCTGTTAGATTTTCCTGGCACCCATCAGTTTTCTTAATAAAACGTCTCCAACCTTGAATTTCCAAGGCTTGATCTTCTTATTGTACTTTTTTTTTGTCTCCTACTGATAATTTTTAAGTCTTATTACAGCTAACTCTCTTCTCTAGTCAATCAAGTCCAAACTCACCCCCATAGCTTTATCATTTCCCCTTGATCAAATGCTTCTGAACAAATGGTCAACAAGAGAGAATGGAGACTCGCTAGTTGATCTCCTGGGGGTCGTCCTATATGTCTAGAGCACTGTTGGAAGTTCATCCACCCATGTTCCTTTAGCTGCTTCTAAATTCTTCTTGATGCCATTAAGGATAATCTTGTTTGTGGCTTTAGCTTGCCCATTACTCTGGGCGTAAGCAGGTGTTGATTAAATACTTTTTATCCAATACCCAAAATAATATTGTCTAAATGGAGCACTATCAAACTATGTTTCATTTTAGAAATAAGTGTCTTAGGGGTGACATACCTTATAATGATACTAGTTATTGCCTGTGCCTAAAGGCACAGAAATATAATTTTGTGTATAAATAATTTAAATTTATAAAGTAAACATACATGAAAAAATATAAAAATAACCTATAGAAATAAAAATTATTAATCAAAAGAAATTAAAGTATTTATTAAGTGTTTAATAAAGGTATAAAAATTTATTATTTGTTACAAATATTATCATATTCTCTCAAATATTAATTTAAAATATTTTATATAAAAAATATTAAAAGAATGAGTGAAAAAAAGAATAATCATAGATATTGAGCAAATCCAATAATTGAAAATACCTCAAAAAGTGTAAAAGTGTACGTATTTAAAATTTAAAATTTAAAAATATTGAAATTGAAATTTTAAAGAAAATTAAAGTTTAAATATATTGTTTTAAATAAAAAAAACTTTACCTGAGTTTATCAAATAGGTATTCATATATTTTGTTTAATAAATGTGTACAATTTTGTTATTTATTACAAATATCATTAAAATTTTTAAAATACTAATTTCAAACTTTTTACACATACAAAGTATTCAAAAAATATACGGAAGTAATGAAGGATTATGTTTTCATATAATGTGATTGAAAAGAAGTGGTTTTGGCTATTGAGCAAATCCAATAATTGAAAAAACTTCCTTATTATAAAAATGACACAAAGAGTGTAAAAGTGTATATATTTTAAATTTAAGTTTTAAATACATAAAAATTAAAATTTTAATTTTAAAAAAAAAAGATAAAATTTAAATATGTTTTTAAATAAAAAAATTTAATTAACTTCATCTAATTTGAAATGTGACAATTTTATTATTTTAACTGCTGTCCATATATATGGGAAGAGTAAGAGAATACAATTTCAAAAATTTTTTAAAATAAAATTTTAACCGTTGAATGAAAAAAAAAAAAGAGCAAAGTAAAGATAGAAAGAAATAATCCTAACCGTTGAATAAATCTATTTTTAAATTATTATTAATTATTAATAAAAAAGTCAAATTGGTGGTTATAATAATAAAAAGAATAAAAAAGAACACTTTGCAATAAAAAAAGAATAAAAATATAAAAAAAGAACACTTTGAAAACCGCAGAGCCGCGTTTTGAAAACCAGTTTCAAACCCTCCCCGGTTAGCCTCATTTTCTCTTCTTTTTTTTTTTTTTTTTTTTTGTTTTTTTTGGATCAAGCCAACGGAGCTTCGCCGGTGTGCCACGCACACAAACATCAAATCATTTGTCCCAACTTATTATATAGATTCTTCCACAAAAAATGAATGGTTTATGCATCCTTGATATGAGCTAAGGGCTCTTCTTCTACTTACTTAGTGAAGTAATTTGTATCGACCACCAATTACTTCTTGTTTCAAGTAGCAGTAGGTAGTGGTCCAGCTATGTCAAGTCCCCACTATGCAAATGGCCATGGACTAAGAAGCGGACTGAGCTCCTGAGCAAGTTGATGAGGGACTAGAGAAAACTTCTGACACTTCTTGCACCTTCAGACATAAGCTTGTGCATCTCTTCCCATCGTCGGCCACCCATAACCTTGAGTGATTGCTCTATGAGCCAAGGATCTACCCCCGTGTGTGTCTCACAGATCTCTTCATGTATTTCATAAAGAAAATTATGTACCTTGTCAGGATGAACACAGAGAAAATAAGGGCATATGATAGACTTCTTATATAGCTTATGGTCGGGGGATAGGTAAAATTTTCCAAGGGTAGACTTCTAGTCTCTATCCCCTGTAAAGTCTTGCTTGCATAGTAGATGGGTTTCTACCTTCCCTCTTTCTCCTTCAGTAACACGGCACTGACTGCTTAATCTGACACTACCAAGCAAAGTTAGAGGACATCCTTTGGCTGAGGGGTTGATAAAATATGGCTAGTTGTAA
>QLOD02000030.1:16309688-16322027 GCA_003260245.2 Sideroxylon spinosum
AATAATGTCATAATCAATACATCATTATCATTTCAATATCCTTTTACACACATACACACGGGGTAAGTACTCTGTAAGATTGTCTCGTGGCTAGCGAGCCTTACCCTAAAACATCATCGTTATATTTTATGGGTCCATATCTAGAATGAAATGATTTTAGGACTTACAATAATGAACTATGTAGGAATCTAAGCTACAATCACTCGGAATGGCCTGTAGTTGCTTCTAATTGAAACTGGAAAGCTAAAACTTCTAACTAAAGTGTCAACTGCTCAAACTGAACATACAGCATCTGATGTCGACGGAACTTCAAATGTAATAAGTTCTAGGCATTTAGAACTTATAAAAACAAACCCTACAGGAACTTGAGCTACGGATCGCTTAGAATGGTCCAGAGTTGTTTCTAGTTGAAACTTGAAACATAGAAATTCCAACAAATAAGTGAAATGCTCAAACTGAGTATACGACATTCGATGTGACCAAACTTGACATGTAGTGAATCTTTAGCATTTAGGACTTATAGAAATGAACCACACGAGAATCCGAGTTACAGATCACTTAGAATGGCCTGGAGTAGCTTCTAGTTAAAACTTGAAACTTAAAACTTCTAAATTAGGAGTCAGCTACTCTAATTGAGCAAACAGGATCTGCTATTGATGGAATCTGATGTGTAGCGAGCATTTAGGACTTATAGGAGCAAACCACGTGAGGATTTAAGCTATGGCTTGCTTGAAACAGCCCAAAATAGCTTCAAGTTGAAACTTGAAACTTAGAACTTCCAACTAAGTACTTAACTGCTCAACCTGAGCATATGGTATCTGATGTTGACGGAACTTGACGTGTATTGATTCGTAGGCATTTAAGACCTATAGGAATGAACTCCACGGGAACTCGAGCTATGAATCACTCGAAATGGTCCAGAGCATCTTCTAGCTAAAACTTGAAACTTAGAATTTCCAACCTAGAAGTAAACTGCTAAAATGGAGTATACGGTGTCCAATGTTGATGTAACTTGATGTATAATGAGTCCCAGTCATCTAGGATTTGGAGGAATGAACCACACGGGAATTCAAGCTACGGATTGCTTGGAATGACCCGGAGTAGCTTTTAGTTAAAACTTGAAATTTAGAACTTCCAACTAATGAGTCAACTTCTCAAACTGAGCATATGGTGTCTGATATCAATGGCCCTTGATGTGTAACAAGTCCTAAGCACTTAGGATTGGCAAGAATGAGCCACGTAAGAACTCAAGTTACGGATCGCTCAGAATGGCTTGGAGTAGCTTCTAGTTGAAACTTGAAACTTCAAAATTTTCAACTTATGAGTCAACTGGTTAAACCAAGCATATGGCATCCAATGTCGAGTGGATTTGATGTAGAGGGTGTCGTAGGAATTTAGGAGTTACAGTAACAAACCGCAGGGGAATCTAAGCTACGAATCGCTTGGAATGGCCTGGGCTAGTTTCTAGTTGAAACTTGAAACATAGAACTTTCATTTAAGGCTTCAACTACTCAAACCAAGCATACAACGTCTAGTGTCTATAAAACTTGACATAGAGCGAGTTCTAGGCATTTAAGACTTATAGGAATGAACTGTGTGGAAATCTGAGCTACGGATGTTTAGAATAGCCCAGAGTAGCTTCTAGTTGAAACTTGAAACTTAGAACTTTCAACTTAAGAATCAACTGATCATACCAAGCATATAGCGTCCAATGTCAATAGAACTTAATGTGTAGCTAGTCATAGGTATTTAGGACTTATAGTAACAAACCGCATAGGAATTCGAACTACGGATTGTTCAGAATGTCTCGGAGTAGCATCTAGTTGAAATTTGAAACTTAGAACTTCTAAATTGGGAGTCAATTGCTCAAATTGAGCCTACGACATCTGATGTCGACAGAACTTAACATGTAATGAATCCTAAAAATTTAGTACTTGTAAGAATGAATTGCACAGGAATTCGAGCTACGGATCGCTCGGCATGACTTGGACTAGCTTCTAGTTGAAACTTGAAACTTAGAACTCCTAAATTAGGAGTCAACTACTCAAACTAAGCATACCGCGTTCGATGTTGGTGGAACATGATGTGTAGATAGCTATAGGCATTTAGGACTTATAGGCGAATCGAGCTAGAACTCACGTACAAATCACTTGAAATAGCTCAAAGTGGTTTCTAGTTGAAGCTTAAAACTTAGAATTTCCAACTTAAGAGTCAATTGCTCAAACTGAACCAATGGTTTCTAATGTCGACGAAACTTGATGTATAACGAGTTGTAGTCATTTAGGATTTGCAAGAATGAACCGTGTGGAAATTCGAGCCACGGATCACTCAAAATGGCCCGATGTAACTTTTAGTTGAAAGTTAAAACTTAGATCTTCTAATTAAGGATTCAACTGCTCAAATCGAGTATGCAGTGTCCGATGTTAATGGAACTTGACGTGTAGTGAGTCCTAGGCATTTAGAACTTACAAAAATGAATCACACAGAATCCAATATACGGATCGTTTGAAATTGGCTGGAGTAGCTTCTCGTTGAAACTTGAAACTTAAAACTTTCAACTTAAAAGTCTACTATTCAAACCAAGCATACGGTGTCTGATGTTGACAGAACTTGATATGTAGTGAGTCGTAGGCATTTAAGACTTGTAGAAAAGAACCATATGGGAATCTGAACTATGGATTGCTTGGAATGGCCCCATGAAGTTTATGTTTTTAATTTGATTAAATTTAAAGTTTTACAAGTGAATTTGTTTATGCTTTTAATTTTAAATTCATCCATAATAATTTTTATCATTATTTAATTAGATTTTTGTTAATCTATTTCAGGTTTGATAGGTTCTCCAGTGGTTTTGATTTCGACTTTTACTCGAAGATATTTTTTTTTCTTTCGTAAGATTAAGGATAATGTAATAATTATTTTATTTTTTGTTTTCTCCAGCGATTTTGATTTTGACTCTCACTTGAAGATATCTTTTTTCTTTCTTAAAATAAGGATAATGTAATAATTATTTTATATGTTATTTTATCAGTATTTATATTTTTGTGGATAATTTCATGTTCGTGTGGCATATTTGAATGTACACGTTTAAATAATGTATAGGTTTTGTTGTATAAAATGTTTAGGATTTCTTTGGTTTTAGCAAAAATAAACATCTTTTTAAAAAAAAAATTACTATACATGATCGCTTAGAGGTGCTCGTCTAAAACCTTATGTCATTAGGCCTTAAAACGATAAGCTAATGGGAATCGACAACTGCTTTGAGGTAGTCAACAAAAAGAATCGGCCCAGTTAAATGCCGATCGCTTTTGGCTGTCAACAATGTCTATGGCCTCCTTAAGTGGTCATGCTTTCCTTTTTTCAACCCAGGCATCCACAACCGCCTTGAAGCGGTCGTCAAACAATGTTCTAAAGTATAGACAACCGCCTCGAGAAATTTAGACAAGTACCTGAGTCGGTTGAATGTTCCTTCTTCCACAGTAGTGTACAATTAGTCTAATTCTCCATGAAATATACAAGCAACCCTATAGGGCTCAACCACCTCATATTCCATGCATCATATGCATTTAACTATTTTTAAGATTATATTATAATGATTACAGTAAACCAAACATTATTTTGTGAGACTGTGATTGTAAAGATCAAAAAAGACTCTAGATATCCCTAGGTATCTGATATAACAATTCTCATATGCACTTGAACCCATAAACCCTTATCTCTAAGTGTGCATATTGGTATGGAGTCATAAAATAGGCCATATGTTATAATCTCTTAAGTATAACAAAGATACTTTTAAACTAAAGATTAAACTCGAGTTTCACACATCCGTTTATCAAAGTGTTGATTAGCAACTTCAAACATTTATGTATCATGGCCCTCACTCAAAATCAAAACCTTATTTTTATAAGATTAGGCATTCATGGATGCTCCATATCGTAATTGAAGATTTGATTTGCGCCTTGCCCTAGTCTGGTCGCAACAAATTTACTAAAATATTACAATAAAATAAACTATGTAAATACGATAAACCAAGGTTGACAAAAATATTCTATTGACGGCCTAAAATTGATAAAACATTTATGAAAGAAAAAGTAGAGTGGAAATATGATTTCTCCATTTACATTTTGGGATTAAAATTTTAAATAAAATTGTATTATTTTGATAATAAAAAAATAAAAATAAAATTATCAATTTTTTGGTTATTAATTTTTAAAATTTATAAATATAACTAAAAAAAAAAAGTAAATAAAAACGTTATGAAATGAAGCTTTTGATTTCTAAATATGTAATGTGCCATTTTGATATATCCGTTTTGAAAATAAGAAAAACGAGTCAAAAAACATATTTGATTATTTATATTTTTAAAATTTATTTTAAAAAATAAAAAATAAGTTTATATATGAAATATAAAATGATAAAAAGTTATCCTGAGCGTTTTTGACTCAAAATAAAAAAAAACTCTCAAAATATTAAAAACAAAAAAATATTAGGTCAAAAATGCATTTTTTTTATGTGTTTTGGGATTCTTAAAATATAAAATACATAAAATGAAAAACAAAAATAAAGACTAATGCGAACTAAGATGCTCTGTGCACCTTTGTTTTGAATGCATTACTTCGTCATATATATTTATTTACGTTCATTTTATGAAGTCTGCTCATTTTGTGGTGACGAAGGAGGTTGTTAGTACTGAGTCATAAATGGGCCGACCCACGGGAAGTGGAGCCTAATCCTCACCTCACGTCATAAACGCTCCATGATTTAGCGCGTGGCATCAGGTCCTTTCTCTTCCACTTTCCACTATTAAACCGGCTGTTCCCCCTCTTGTGTTTTCTACGTTACCCCGTTGTACCGTTTTCGCTTCTCCAAGCTCAAACCGTCTCATCTCGAAGGAAATATATGGCACCCAGAGAAAAACCTCCCTCCGCCGTCAATGGAGGTAACGGAGGCGGCGCCCTCAATAGCAAGGAAACTCGCTACAGAGGCGTCAGGAAGAGACCATGGGGTCGGTATGCCGCCGAGATCAGAGATCCAGGCAAGAAGAGCCGCGTTTGGTTAGGAACCTTCGACACCGCCGAAGAGGCTGCGCGTGCGTACGACGCGGCGGCGAGGGAGTTCCGCGGATCCAAGGCGAAGACCAACTTCCCCACCCCGTCCGAACTCATCGCCACCGCCGACAACAACAAATCCGCCGGAGGGCATAACAGTCGGAGCCCTAGCCAGAGCAGCACTGTGGAATCCTCAAGCTATGCCTATGGGCCTACGATCGCCGCGGTTCCTCTTCCTCCGTCATCTCTCGATCTCAACCTGGCGGGCCACTTCTCCGGCGTTTTCCCGACGGGGCGCCCTCTCTTCTTCTTTGATGCCCTTTCGCGCTCCGAGGCCTTGAACAACCACCTCAGTATTTACAAGTTAGACCAAAAGCTGGCCGATTTACGCCCTACCATCGCCGGTAGGGTCCTGAGCGAATCCGACTCATCCTCCGTCGTAGATAACAATGACTCCGACCGTAGTCCGTCGAGCCAAATCCTCAATCTCGACCTTAACTTCCCCCCTCCGATGGAGGACGCCTGAGGTCGCCGGAGCCTCAATGACCTCTACCGAGCATCTTATGTTTGTTACGTTTCATTTTTTTTTTTCTTTTCAGTTATTACCTCCTCGTTTCCAGATTGAAACAAAAAAAAAAAAAAGGGGAAAAAATCATCGATATGCTGAGATATAAAGAGAGAAACCTGTGTAAAGATACATAATTAACCTGGCTCCCATTTTTGCTTCTAAGCTGTTGGTTAACCATCACTTGTAGCTAGATCTGTTTTTGCTTACATCAAAACGGTCCCTATAAAACAAGATTTATCACTTCTTTTTCTTTTCTTTTTAATTGTTTTCTCCATGTATTTGAATATGTTTGTTCATACTCTTCTTTATGTGAGAGGATCAATTAATCTGACGGTGTGGTAACTTACCCGGCGAGAATCTAATTCGCACGGGAGATACGGGCGTACGATAGCAACAAGCACACGGCACTTAATTAATCCTATTCCTATTCTATTCGATGCGAAAGAGGAAGTTGGGCGGTCACACGGTGCGGGTCTTATCTTTACCTGCCATTACTGTCGGATCAGAGGAAGGCCGTCTCGAGATTCGGAGTCGCCGTACGCGGATCTCGATAAGATCCGACGGCTAAAAGCGATGGGCTCTATAATTCTGTCCGATTATTTTATTACGGGCGGCACCGAAGGCGATGCCTGCTTAATTATAGGTGAACCAATCACAGGGAGCCGCTTCTCCAAGGAGGAATTCCGCGTTGACGAGACATACCAACGTGTCCCGCTCGTGTATTCCCACCGTTTAGCTCATTTGGTTAATCTTAACATTTAAATTTTATTTATTAATTTAATTTCAAGAAACAATACACATGGTACTAATAATATATTATTATTGTAATATATGGCAGGCTCACTACTGTGTATGAATTAATTCATAATAAATATACGTATCTTTTTAAATTGAGAAGGAATCTTCGACCAACAGTAAAATATAAGTCCATGCCTGTTATTGGGTAATCCTATACCCCTGGGCAAGCTACAACCCTTTAAAAGACCTAACGAACTTTAGGTCAAAAACATTTTGAAAAAGGATTGATTTAAATTTTGTATTCAAATTAAGTTGTCTTGATTTCTGCATTGGTATATCCTTCCATGAAGCTATTATCACTCATAATGATGTTTTCATTTTTCTACGATTTATTGAGGTTCATTGCATCAATTTGTCTTTGAATTCTATCATGAACCTAGAGAGAAACCTATTTCAGAGGGAATTTGTTTGCTGAATGATAAGCCTTGGTGAGATTTGGAGTCAAAAGCCGTTGTATTTTAATTATGCTTGGCACTTAGTTTGAATAGAAGATATGAATCGACATATTTGAGTTCAAACACTTGAAACTTGTTAAGTTTGATATGTCATGGAATAGGTTTATTTGATGTTTGAGTGATATCACTTGCTTTTGAAATTAAACCACCACATTCTTTTAAATAATTGATATTTGAATTGGGACTAGCATTGGTATTTGTGGGTAGTATCAATTAGAATAGTGCATTTATTTGGAATATTGCGTTGCTAGGGACTAGCAAAACCTACGTAGGAGGATGTGATTACACTTGAAAAAGTGTAATTACAAGTCTCTAATTAAGTCATAAAGCATGCATACATCAACCATTTAGGATGAATTTTATCTATCTTTGAAGTTTAATGGTTTCTGTTTCCAAAATGCAGAAAAACGATGGAAAATAGCAAGAATATTATAGATGAGGAGGATGGAAGTGAAGGAAATGATGAAGATGGTCATGATACACCATTTTAGAAACTTAGAGATTTAATCTAAAGAGCAACGAAGAAAATATGGAAGAAACTGAAGCAAAAACTAACGAAAAGATAAATTTTTCTTTTCCATTCAGATGGGAATATGCCATCCAAACGCTAATTTCCAGTAGCTAAAGCCATTTTACACCTAGAAAAATTTTGGAATTTGAACTGTATTTTTGTTCTTACCATCTGGAGGCCACTTTTACTATTCAGATGGTTTGGTCCAGTTAGTTTTCGAGATTTTTGTTTTGAACTTTAGGGTTTGTTACCTATAAATAGTCTTGGATAGGTAGAATGCGGATTCTTTTCCAGCCATTTTTCTTAGTTTTTTTTTTTTTTTTTTTCAAATTCTAGGGCTTAGTTTTAGTTTTGATGCATTGATTTTTTGGATTCAAGAACGATTCAAGATTTAGTATTCAACAAAATTAATATGCTTTTAGGTTTTATTTAATGCAGTATTTTCTTCGTCATGATTTCTTTATTACTTGTTTTTTATATATGTGTTTTATTATGCTATGCTAGGTCTATTTACTTGATTCAACCCATCAATGATGGGTAGGTTTTCGTTATACGTTTGAATGCTAGACAAATCCTTCATGCAAGGTTAGACTTACATATTTGGGTTTGTATTTTCTAAACTTGTTTTGTTTGATTCAAAATCTTTCGAAAACATATAATAATGATTATATTTTCTTAAAATCACTGATATTATTACATGAATAAAACTGTATACATTTTTGAAATCAAATAAATCTGAGTTTGGACCAAAATTAAAATAACATAAAATTTTCTAACGTGTATTTCCTAAATGTGAATTCAACGCTGTGCTTTGGAACATTTTTTTTAACGATTATATCTTCTGGTTTATCTTTCCTAATTGAGAAATTTAAACTATGATAAAACTAGTATTCAAATTGAAAACGAATAACCTACCCGGGTTCGTAGGTTAGATCAAGACTTCATTTATTCAAAACCCTAGACATTTACCATCTTTCTTTAAGTTAGTTTAATTTGGAGTTCTCTAGCTTATCATTTAAAGTAGTATTATTTTGATTGCTTGCTTGCTGTTTTATTATAAATACTTGCAATTTTAGATTTAGAGAAATTAATTTGACTGTTATTTGAAACCATTAGGATTAGCTAATAAACATCTCACCAATTGAACCAGCTTTATCTTATTGCACTTGGAAACTTAGAATAGTTAAATTTAGAGAACTTAGAAATTGAAACTGTTAGCTTCCTTGTGGATACGATCCTAGTCTCATCAGGTAAAACTACACCGCACACCCTTTATACTTGAGAGTTGATTTTAACTGCATATTATGAGGCAGTCAAGAAATCTTAAGCAATTGCTCATAAGATAGACCAACCCTATGGTTAGAAGGAAGTAATCGTTTCTTAGAGTCTTGCATATTATATTTGACCAATATTTTGTTTATGTAAATATCTTGGGATAAACCTAATATCTTATTCTTGTGATCTTACAATAGCTTGATTCCAAGGATATAACTAGCTTCTCCCACATCCTTCATATCAAAATTTCTTATATAATAACCTGGATTTCCATATTAAATTAATTGATAATTATGAACCTCATTTTCACGTAAGGTTAAAAATGGTGAAATTAGAAAGGTAAAGGATCAAGATTAGGATAAGAGTCCTGACAAGATAACACTTTAATAATTTTGGCTTAGGAAAAGGGGGCCTGGGTGCATAGGTATGCTTTTCCAGGCACACAAAGGTGAAGCCCATGTGCTTGGATTTGGGTGACATCTGACTGATTTCCAGCTCTGGGTTTTTCTCCACAGCACGCACATTTACTCACTTCTTTGCTAGGCTTAGATAAAGGAAGATGATGTGATCTCACATTGGTTAGTGAGGATGGTCTTTAGTGTCATATATATGGGTTTAGCAACCCATCCCTTACGATCTAGCTTTTAAGGTAAAGTTAGACTAGGTTCGTATCATCCAGTATCAAAGCTAAACCTCGTCTGATCGGTGTGCACCACAAGTTTTGTCCACTGCATGAGAATGAGCGGTACAAAGTGGTCAGGTTTGATGTGATCCCACATCGATTATTAAGGGTAGTCATTGGTGTATGATATATGATTTTGGTAACCTTCTCCTTATGAGCTAGCCTTTGAGATAGAGTTAGACCCAAGTTCATAGTGATCACACTTCGGTTAGCCAAATCGGTCATAGGTGTTATATATATGGATTTGGAAACCTACCCCTTACGAGCTAGCTTTTGAGGTGAAGTTAGGTTAGGTTTGTATTAGAAGATATGGAGGAGAGGAGGTTTGTTTGCTTTCCTTCTGAAGGCTCATATGCATATATGTATGTCTGTGTATATGTGTGTGTGATGTTTACTTGGTTGAAGAGAAAAAATTAAAAGTAGGGAAGTAAATAAAGATCAATAAGTGTATCAAACCTCCACCAAAATCAAATTAACTTTATAATCCTTCAACTAGATTTGTATTGAATTCATTGGTGTGACTATTGCTCAAACTAGGCCAGGATGGTGGTAGCCCATTTCTCTCAATGCCAGTTTAGAGTGGCAGGCGACGTCGTAGGGATGAAAAACTGACTATTGGTCCTATCCATGATCAGATAATCCACCACTGGGTGATGATATTAGATTATCAAATGATACAGATGATTATACTGAAGGACTAGATTTCCCACCATATAACCATGTTACCATAGAGTTGGGGACCTTTACACCAACTAAGCATACTTTAAAGCCAGCAGAGCATAGTTTAGCTCTAGCTGAGCCCCTTTCAGATCTAGCTAAGCACGCTTTTCTTTCCTCTAACACTATGCACGATACATGGGTTAACATGTTTTATGTTGAGCCTGTGTCAACGTAAAAGGCTTTTGGGGGCTTCTATTGAGCATATCTTGATGTGCTACATGGCATTGCATTGACTCTTGTCTCTATACCACCTGTGCCCATCAGATATTATATATGTAGGCTAGTGCTGATGTCACATACCTTGCCATTACTAGACCCAGGGATTGACCCAGAAATGGTACAATCATAGAATGACCTCACAGGATCTCAAGTGAGTCACAAAAGGCGGTTAGGCTTAAGGGGGAGAGCTTATAAATGCACAGGTAGGTGTCGAGTTTGACTCACAACTAGGAACACTCATTTTCAATCTACTACCACCTACACAGTCATAGCTCCATTTACCATAACCATAGCTTCAGCATAAAAGACAGCAGTGTGGCACTTAGTAGCACATGTGAGTTTACTATTTACGTATATTTATATTTGATGATATTAATCTAATGATTTTTATTGTTTTTTCTTTTTACTTTAGTCGCAGAGGTTCTTCTATTTTATTTCTTGAATTTATGAACTGTAATTGTGATATATAGACTTTCTTCTTACTTTAAAATCCAATGCAAGAATTGCATCACGACTTAATTACATGTGTCCTCAGCTCTTTCTAGCTCCAGGATTTTGGTCTCTTTAGCACCTAAATGGAACAAAGACGGGCGCCATGGCGTTGAGTGGGGTTTGTTTGTGATGACATATTCTTTAGAGGGCAATAATTATAAACTGCTCATCCCCCTCCTCCCACACACACACACACAAATATCCTTTACAACATATGAAGGCTGCCCTTAAATGCATGACATAACCTATTTCTATTCACTGAACGTTTAGGGATTCACCCCCTTTTGTACTTTTTTTTTCCTTATAAATATTATTTATCAAAAGCGTAAAGAAATAACAGTCTTTGAATTGGGGAGTATCTAATCTTATTTAATAAATTGTCTGTTTCAAAAATCTAATGCTTGTTATATTTTAAGTAGTTTCCTTTGGGCCCTTATTCTCAGCTTGGATGGATCGATCCGATGTTCCATGCTTATTTCCTCCCTTAGAAAGCATTAATGAGTTGCTTTCTGAGATTCTGGAGATTGTAAACAAGTTAATATATTCTGGGATGAAGATAAATGGACAAAAGAGGAAAGGATCCCTGTGCTAAACAGCAAAATCTTGATTGAAGAACCATGGCTGAATGAGCATACTCTCCCTAGTTGTTTGGAAGATATTCCAAGACAAGACATGGAGATTGTTATTTATTTGTTAATATAATGAATTGTTATATGGTCTAGTTGTGCTCCTGAGTTGTTGCTTTTCTCCCCCATAAGAATACCGAACCTTAAAAAAAAAAAAAAAAAAAAAGAGAAGAAAATTGCAGTTGCAGTTGTTAGGAAGCTTTGAATATGTTGTGATTGGGGAGTTTTTTTTCTTTTTTTACAACTTTTGAATGTTTGCTTCAGTTGTTGTGATGCAAGAAAGTGTATGAGAGAAGGTTACAAACAAGAAGTTTAAAAGACAAACTCTGCTTTCATTCAATAATCAACAAGAACTGCGTTACTTTTAGGTTTATAATTGCTTAAATAAACAAAAAGATACTGATTTTAATGAGTCGGACCTATAAAAAGGCATAAACTCGACTAATTAACAAAAGTAACTAAAAAATGGAAAATTAACGTAAAGGTTAATCTAAAAAATGTAGAAAATTATAGTTTTTCTACCAAAATTCTAGCTGAAAAACAAGTTTATTAAATCCAAATAATTAAGGCCCAAAAACCTTCTCAAAATAGAAATTTTTGTCATTCGGAGGCCCAAATAGTGCCTAAAGCCCAAGTCACACTTTTTAGACTTGTAAGGGTTTAAGTCATGCCAAACAAAATTGATTGCTTTTAAGTCATAGCTGAGTAGAAAGTTTTGTGATTAAGTCACACATTTTAGTGGGCCCCACGAATTTGTTTTAAATGATTTTTTAATATACCAATAATACCATTGTTTCTATAATTCAGTTATAGAGAACAGCGGAGTTACCATTTTTATAGGAATCACGTTGATTCCCCTGTCTCTCTCACATCTCACGTCTCACCTATACATACGCTGGTATATCTAAAATAATACACAGTTTTCTTCATCAAGATTGGAAGAAGATA